>JAABOM020107683.1:0-122690 GCA_011800125.2 Solanum clarkiae
ATGCATTGCACCCCATATACTTAGTACATTCTAAGTACTAGCGCATACTTTCGCCTACAGAATATTAACGTGTAGGGACCGAAGCTCCTTTTGATCATCTTTCTCCACGTGGATTGTTCGGTACTTTGAACAAAGCTTTGATGAGTCCTCAATTCCGATGACAATAGCTATATTACTCTTGCTATGTTGAGACTTCTTTTTTTATCTTGAACTATTATTATCACGAGTTTGAGCAAGGGAAATGTCTTGGCTCCCGTTCCATTCTAAAGTAGAGGTGTTATTGGATACTAAGTTTGTATCTGCTTTTGGAGCTGGACTCTTCTTTTGTTTTCTATGTCTATGAAAGACTCCCCTTAGTCCCTCTTCCCATTTTATAGTTTACTCTTGTTGATGTTTATTTTCATTTCTGTTACCAGGGATGTGTACAAGATATGCTAAGAGGGTTGTTTGGATTGTCTTCGGACTTCATATTCGTCGTGTCACATCTAGGCCCTAGGCTTGGGTCATGACATTATGTATTATTTTTGTTCTGTATCTGTATATAAAGTTTTGTTATGATTTAGTGAACTGTATCGTGTCTATAGTAGTTATGTACAGGTGTTTCACGACCCAAGCCTAGGGCCTAGGTGTGACCGGCGAATGGGGAACCTGAATGGGCCCCAAACAAGCCTCACAGCATATCATTACACATCCTTGGTCGCAGAAACAATGTAAAACAATGGAAAAAACATAAACAAGGGTAATAGGGACTAAGGGAGAGAGAGATTTATACTTAAATATCTTGGATATCATAAACGAGTCAAAGATCAAGCATAATACATTACATGTCCAGCAAAACCTCTACTACATAGATAAGAGCGGGGGCCAAGACAAGCAACCGGGCTCACCCTCATAGTTAATACTTACATAAAAGAAAGATATTTTTTGAACAGTGTAAGAGAATAGTCATTGTCTCCGAAATAGAGGACTCACCCAATGGTAACTTGAACGATCTGTCTAGCCACAAGAAGTATCAATAAGAGCTCCGGTTCCTACATGGTAACATCATGTAGGCATAGAGTATGCGTTAGTACATTTGAATGTACTAAGTCTGTGGGATGCAATGTAATAAGAGATAAGCTTTATGATCAACATGCATAACATTAGGCAATAGACATAATATAGTAGTATGACATCCATGTTCAATGCATAAGTAAAACATGCTTAAGTAAATCATGCTCATATATGATACTATACGTGAAGAGGAAACCAAGCAATATTTCCAAGGTATAAACCCCTTGGGGTTGGTGATGATAGCACCCATCACCCTAGTGTGTGAGATACAAACCCCTCATCAAGGTTAGTGATGATAGCACCCCTCACCCTAATTTGTGAGATACAAACCCCTCATCAAGGTTAGTGATGATCGCACCCATCACCCAAGCGATTTAGATATCAACCCCTCAACTAGGCTGCTGATAATCGCACCCATTACCCTAGTGGTTGAGTCTTTGGCCCCTCAACTAGGCCCCCGAATTGGGAATGGTCTACCACAATACTTTATATAGCATTCATCGTGTACATAAATTCATTTCATCATCATATAGTCAATCATATCATATCTCATGCTTTAGACCTTCATTTCCTCAAGAAATCATAACTGGACATTTTATCAAACGCTTTGGTGGTGTGTAATGGGGGTAAACGACGATGCAATTCAGAGATGAAATAATGCAAGAAAATCCATTGTAAAACCATCAATCAACACCTTGCAGCACCCCAAGAAATTCACATCAAAAGTCCTCATCAAATCCAACATTAGATCCAAGATTTGAAGCTCAAAACATGCTAAAACAACCATACTTTCATGAACAAAAATCATTGTGCAGTAAATTTCTCAATATACAAGACCCACATGTAAAATCAACTTTAAATCATGCATTATTAAGCAAAAGAGGGTTTAGGAACCATGGGTGGAAGGACCCAATGGTTCAACACCATATACCTTAGCTTTGGAGAACTCTTGAAAGAGATTGAAGATGGAGACTTGAAGCTTGAATGAGATCCTTGAAGAAACCTTTAAGATTGGTCTTGAGTTTTGGGACTTGGATTTAGGGTGAAATATGAGTCTAAGTGTTTGAGAGGATGTTGGGAATATTGAGGATGATATGAGGGTGAAATAATCCTAAGTATAGGTAAAAACATGTATGGGAACCCTTGGGACCAACACTTGAAAATCTTGGACCGAAATAAAAAAACAATGTCAAAGTAACTCTGGCCCGCGTCACGGAGGAGACGCGAATGCTCACTGGAAATCTGCATTTTTTGCACAGAGCTCTACAAAAATGGGAAAAAATCCTTCGTCTGAACTCGGATTGAGGTGAAACTAAGTGCATTGTAAAGCTAATTCAAAGGGATTTAAATTGGTAGGTTGTTGGCCACTCAATTCATTGTATGCTAAGAGATATGTCCCTTCAAAGTTGACCCTCCTATATAACGTTTATTATGATTTTCGAATTTTGATACGGTTGCTCTAAAATTTGGGTTTGACCCATTTTACACTCAATTTGACCCCCTAAACAAGAATATGAAGTTGAATTTTCGAAATAATGAACGAATTTTTAGATATATGAAAATTATGATTTCAGGCACTTCCGAGGCATATTTTCGGGCACTTTTTGGGGTCGTTTCAATATCTCCCCCTTGGAAACATTCATTTCCAAATGTCAAAGAAATGTACAATAGAAGCATAATCATAAAGAGATTATCCCCAACGAGAACACGACAATAAACTTTAAAATTCTATTTTCAAAACCTCGGCATAAGTGTAAAATCATCATAAACTTGCCAACTTAAACATGAATGCATATGACTGACATAGGAGCTGAAACATAGGACTTAGAATCATAGAGAGGACTTGATATGTCATCATAAGCTTGAATAGAGTTAAAGGGATATGGATATCGCTTCTCCATATCCATACCGGCTCTCCGAGAAACACATACGAATAGATAAGTCTTTCAAAAGGCCTTGACGAACACTACATCATTATCAATCAATCAATTTCTCCACTTATCCATCCAACACCTCCACCGGAACCTCCTTCGAAGCCAAATTATCCTCCACCTCACCCACAACTTCAAAGAGTTCTATAGTACTAGAGTCACCAATACATCCCATCAACCTGGAAGCATAAAGAACCGGACTACCCAAATCCCTATCCATTGGCAATCCCCAACTTATACAACCTTACTAACATCCCTTTACACTCTATAAGGACTCACAATCCTCAACTCAATAGTCAATATTAAATGCGCCTAACCAAATTGGTACAATAACCACCATCTCCCCCTTAGGAGGAAACCTTCACTGTATCATTCTCTCACCCAAAACTTCCAACTCTAATAAGGAGGAAATCAAGGCCTTACCTAATCTAGTCCTCTTAACCCAATAAGATCTGGAATCATCAAGAACACTATACTACCATTCTCAGCTTCCTTCAACCTCTCTCCCTATCTAGCCGACCGATGGACTCTACTAGGCATCTCTTGTCCACCATTATCCATATATGCTAGGCTACCCATAGACATCCTACTTGGAGAACTAACCACAACATTAGTCTTACTGGGAAAACTAATGCAGACTCGTACCATAATCCTTAAGGAGCTCTAACCACCTTCTTGCTATCCACAATGCATACCTATCATATTTAGTAAACAACCTCTCATCTTCCAAGACTTGCAACACTACCCCCAAATGATTCACAAGCTCTAAACAAATCAATACCTCATTAGTAGAGACCGCTAAAAACATATCAAGGTAGGGTTATTAAGACCCTATTCATGAAACCCAATAGACACCAACCGGTGCACAAGCCCACCTAACAACTCCACCAGTAATCAAAATGCACATTCCTACTTCAAAAGGGCACTTAGGGACATCACCTACCCTTCTCCACACTTGAGAACAAAACCTGAACACCAAATCAACCATAGAGAAGTGACTAACCTATTGTAGTTGACCAAATGGATAGACCATCCTTAACCATCATATTACAAACTTAAGGGTTCTATGCTCATTGAAAGAATGCTATGCAAGTAGTCCAACTACCCAAAAGCTCCATCCTATCAAGCTAAGTCGTCATTCCACAAGAATACTTATAATATGCCTGTACATACATTCAAAGAGGCAATAGTTATTTTTTTCCCAAATTATTTCAATGCACAATTTAGCTTAAAAGCCAAACACATTCATAATAATTCGTACTTAGGCTCTAATGCCAAAATCATAATTTCACAGTCATAACACTCATGCATATAAATCGCTCATTCATATACAAAATGATGCAAGCATCCAAAATATTTAAAGAGCCAAAATCAAAGACATATATGTGATCACAATATTGTCATAACAAACCTTTTATCAAAATCATACTATAAAATGAAATTGGGCTTACCCATAACATAAATTTTTTCAAAATAATCTGTGTACATGAATGCATGTGCTATGAACAATGAGGAAATAACATGGGTAATTAAGATTCCATTTAGAAATAAACATTTATATTATGAAGTTGAAGTGAAAACATAATTAATTTCAAATTTAAATCCATAGTGTAATCTCTCATGCATAAATAAGTTCAAAAGGGGAACATGCATACTTATAACTTCATAAACCCAAAGTAAATCCTCATATAACGGTTTAAATCACATTCAAATCATGAAATAAATACTACCATTGCATCAGTAAAATCTTAGGAATCATAATGTTCAAATCCCAAATTAAAATAAGTAAAATCCATATAGATTTTCTTGAAAATAATTTCGGGTCTTCTTGATTGTAAGGGATCAGTGATCAACCCTCATACACATGAATCCTACTAGCACCCAACACTCTATATTATACTTGTAATACCACCCTCAAATGATTCACATATTACTCCTTATTTGGGAATGAACAGCATTATCATCACCAAAACCACCATAAACCTATTAGGGTAAGGACTAGAGATCTTACTCGTGAGTCTTATAGGCATAACTAGTGTACTAGTCAAACGAAAGAACACTAACCCAAAATTCAAAATATTGGAAAGGACATTCAAAGCCTTATCTGCCACCAAAAACAACTTAGGTTCAACACCTCCATTTCTCACAGGATGACAAATGCAACGCCTTAGAGACCAATTGTACCTTAAGTCAAGAATGGAACCTCCCTTACTACCACTTGAGAACCTCCCACTCAAAGATGGGTTCTTTAGGAATTCAGATTCTAACTCTACGCGTCTCACCATCTACGAAGACATAACATGCATGCAACTATTCCATCCCAAGTACAACATCAAAATCCACCACATCAAATCCAACAAGCCATAAAGCAAGACCTAATACAATATAACCCGAATTAACACCTATGAACTTTCTATTAACAATATACCCGACCAATAGAATAGACATCAAAGATCTATATAACCACTTGGGCACACAAAAAGCCCCACCATCAACTAAAATAATAGAGAAGAAATGGTAAAACTCGGATCAATTAAATTCAAAACCTTCTTCTGACCTTCCTTCGCCTTCCTCCTTCAAGCGGCATGATTAACTGAAATAGCAAAGAACATTTGTTAGAGGGGAAATCCCTATCTTACTTCTAAAGAATGACATAGACCATGATAAAGGGAAACATTTCTTAAAATGTCTCATAGCCTCCTACTCATAGTTCCGGTGCATAATACAACCATGAATAAGACTCTAATTGATGTGGTGTGTTGGACATCGAGGATCTACCAACCCACTGCTCCAATACTATCTTTTTCACGACCCACGTGGCCAGCGAATGGGGAACCCGCAGGTATCCCAAAAAAGCCTCATAGTATATCATTACATATTCGTGGTCGCGAAAGAAATGTAAAACAATGTAAGAAACATAAACAAGGGGAATTGAGACAAGGGGAGAGAAAAATTTATACTTAAACAGCTTGAATATCATAAGTGATTCAAAGATCAAGCATAATACATAACAGGTCCAATAACACCTCTACTACATAGATAAGAGCAGGGGCCAAGACAAGGAACCGAGCTCACCCTCATAGTTAATACATACAAAAAAGAAAGATAGTCATAGAACATAGTATAAGAGAATAGTCATTGTCTCCGAAATGGAGGACTGCTAACTTGAAAAGTCCATCTAGCCACAAGAAGTATCAATAAGAGCTCTGATTCCTACATGGTAACATCATGTAGGCATAGAATATGCATTAGCGTGTTTGCTTGTACTTTATATATGGGATGCAATGCAATAAGAGATAAGCTTCATGATCGACATGCATAATATTAGGAAATAGACATAATATATCAATATGACATATATGTTCGATGCATAAGTAAAACATGCTTAAGTAAATCATACTTATATATGATACCATATGCGAAGAGGAGACCAAGATAGATTTCCAAGGTATAAATCCCTTGGTATTGGTGATGATAACACCATCACCCTAGTGTGTTAGGTACAAACCCCTTATCAAGGTTAGTGATGATAACACGTACCACCTTAATTTGTGAGGTACAAACCCCTCATCGAGGTTAGTGATGATCGCACCCATCACCCTAGTGATTGAGATATCAACCCCTCAACTAGGTTGGTGATGATCGCACCCATTATCCTAGTGGTTGAGTCTTTGACCCCTCAACTAGGCCCCTGAATTGGGAATGGTCTACCACAACACTTTATACAGTATTAATCGCGTACATAAGCTTATTTCATAATCATATAGTCAATCATATCATATCTCATACTTTAGACCTTCATTTCCTCAGGAAATCATAACCAGACATTTTATCAAACACCTTTGGGGTGTGTAATGAGGGTAAATGATGATCCAATTTAGAGATGAAATCATACAAGAAAATCCATTGTAAAATCATCAATCAATACCTTGCAAAACCCTAAGATATTCACATCAAAATCCCTCATCAAATCCAACATTAGATCCAAGATTTGAAGCTCAAAACATGCTAAAACAACCATACTTTCATGAACTAAAATCACTGTGCAGTATATTTCTCAATATACAAAACCCACATGTAAAATCAACTTTTAATTATGAATTATTAAGCAAAAAAGGGTTTAGGCACCATTGGTGGAAGGACCCAATGGTTCAACATTACATACCTTTAACTTTGGAGAACCCTTGAATGAGATTGAAGATGGAGATGAAGCTTGAATGAAATCCTTAAAGAAATCCTTAAGATAGGTCTTGATTTTTGGGACTTTAATTTAGGGTGAAATATGAGTCTAAGTGTTTGAGAGGATATTGGGGAATATTGAGGATGATATGAGGGTGAAATAAGGCTACATATAGGTAAAAGCATGTATGGGAACCCTTGGGCCGAAAAGCCTTGAACCAAAATTAAAAAAGGGCGAAAATAACACTGGTCCGCGTTGTAGATGCTCACTAGTAATTTCCATTTTTTGCAGAAACAATTTCTATGAAAATGGGCACAAATCCTTCATCTGAACTCAGAATGACGTTAAACTAGGTGCGTTAGAGAGATAATTCAAAGGGCTTTAAGTTGGTAGGTACTGGACCACTCAATTCATTGTATGCTAGGAGATATGCCCCTTCAAAGTTGACCCTCCTAAATAGCATTTATTGTGATTTTTGAATTTTGATACGGTTGTGCTAAATTTCAGGTTTGACCCATTCCCCACTCAATTTGACCACTTAAACAAGAATATTGAAGTCGTATTTTCAAAATATTGAATGGATTTTCAGATACATGGAAATTATGATACTGGGCACTTCTGAGGCACATTTTCAGGCACTTTTTGGGGTAGTTTATGGTTATTTTTAAGGCCTTAAGAGGGTGTTTTTTTGTTGCTATTATTTATATCCTTGAAGTGTCAATTGAACTTATGTTAGGTACTTGTTTATCTATTTCTGTTGTGCTAGTTACAAGATGTTCTGGAAGGTGGTTGGGCTAGCCTATCAGGGTAATATAGGTACCATAATAACCTATAAAGTTCAATTGTGCCAAATTGGTATAAGAGCCCTAGGTTTGTTGGTCTCACCTATATAGAGCTACCATCTGGTAGAGTCTCACGGATGGGTGGGGAGATGCCCGTGACTTATATTCGAGAGGCTACAAGATGTATGAGGAAACTCTTCTTGATTGTATCGCTTTGTACAGTTGTGTTGTGATTCTTCTGTAATCTCATTTGGCTCATTCCTTGTAGTATGGCTCAGAGAGGTCGACCTTCGAGCGAATAAGGGGAGAATGGACCAACTCCAGACCAGATGTTAAAATCTTAACATAAGTGTTAAAATTACCATGAACTTTGCTAATATAGACATTAATGAATGCAAATGACATAAGGGCTGATACATGAGGCATGAAATCACATAGTAGACTTAGAATTAGTACCTTTGGCTTGAGTAGAATGAAAGAGAAAAGGATATCATTTTTGCATGTCCACTTTGGCCTCCCATATAGAACTTTCGACTTGTTGATTCCTCCAAAGTACCTTAACCGAAGCAATATCCTTGTTCCTCAACCCCTTCACTTTTATATCTATGATCGCTACTAGAACTTCTTTATAAGTCTTGTTGTCTTCAACAAAACCCACAACATTCAATGGGACAATAGCATTCAGATCGCCCACACACTTCCTCAACATAGCACATGGAAGACCTGATGAACCAAATCCATTACACTAGGAAAATCCAACTCATACTCCACCTTACCAATCCTTCTCATCACCATGTAAGGACCCACAAATAATCAGACTTATTTATCCCTTCTTACCAAAACGAACCACACCCTTCATGGGTGACATCTTCAAATAGACCCAATCACCAACTTTAAATTCAAGATCCCTTCTCCTCACATCGAGCATAGGACTTTTGATGACTTTGGGCTGTTTTCAACCTTTCTCTATTCAACCTTACCTTATCCATAGCCTCCATGACCAGATCCGATCCCAACAAAGCCTTTTCTTGCACTTCAAACCACCCAACCGGTGGTCTACAACGTCTATGATAGAGGCCCTCAAAAGGAGCCATACCAATGCTAGAATGATAATTATTAATATAAGCAAACTCAATCCCTGGAAGATGATCATCCCAATTACCCTTAAACTCCAAAATACAAACCCAAAGCATATCCTCAACAGTTTGGATAGTTCTTTCGGCTTGGCCTTCTATTTAAGGATGAAAGACCATACTAAGCTTTAACTTGGTCCCAAGACATCTTTGAAAGGAACTACAGAAGTGTGAAGTGAATTGAGTGCCACAATCCGATATGATAGATAATGGCACCCCATATTGCAATCTCACCAACTCATGAATGTACAATTTTGCATAGTCTTCGGCCTCATAAGTAATTTTAACTAGTAGGAAATGAGTCGACTTTGTCATCCTATCAACCACAACCCAAATAGAATCAAAACCCTTTCTATTCTTAGGCAATCCAACCACAAAATCCATGTTAATTTCCTCCCACTTCCAAGTAGGAATCTCTATGTATTGGGTCAGGCCACCCGACCTTTGGTGCTCGGCTTTGACTTGTTGGAACTATGACAACGGGATACAAATTTGGAAATGTCTTTCTTCATACATTCCCACCAAAACACATCCCAAAAATCTCTATACATCTTGGTAGAACCGAGGTGAATAGAATAGGAAGAATTAAGAGACTCATCAAGAATCTTCCCTCTCAAGCCATCAACACTAGGCACACAACCTACCTTGGTACCTAAGGGCACCGTCTCCCCCTTAGGAGAAAACCTCCACCTTGCCCTCTTTCACCAAGTCCTTCAATTCTAACAAGGAGAGATCAAGACCTTACTTTACTTTTATCTCGTTAACCAAGGAAGATTTTGAACCATCAACAACCACAATACTACCATTATCAGCCTTTTCCAACCTAACCCCCAATTTAGCCAACTGATGAACCTCCCTAGCCACCTCCTTGCCCCCATCATAACCATGAGCTAACCTACTTATAGAAACCTACTCAAAGCATCCGCCACAATATTAGCCTTACCAGAATAATAATGCACACTCATATCATAATCCTTAAGAAGTTCTAACCATCTTCATTGTCTCAAGTTGAGATTTTTCTGAGTGAATACATATTGTAGACTCTTATGATCCGTAAATACATCAACATGCACTCTATACAACTAAAATGACACCAAATTTTCAAAGAAAATACCGTGACAGCCAATTCAAGATCATAAGTAGGATAATTCTTTTCATGCACTTTGAGTTGCCTAGAACCATAGGCTATTACCTTATCATTTTGCATCAACAAACAACCCAAACCAATCAGGGAGGCATCACAATACACAATAAACTCTTCCAACCCTTCCGGTAGAGACAAGATAGGAGCGGACACAAGCTTATCCTTCAAGGTTTAGAAACTCTTTTCACACTCATTGTTCCAAAAAAACTTAGCCTTCTTTTTGGTGAACACAGTCATAGGAGAAGCAATGGAAGAGAATCCAATCACAAATCTCTAGTAGTAACCCATTAACCCCAAGAAGCTTTTAATGTCCGATGGGGTCATGGTCTAGGCCAATTGCTAATCATATCCCTCTTTTTTGGATCCACCTTAATACCATCCCCCAACATCATATGAGCTAGAAAGGCAACCCTCAACCAAAATTCATGCTTCTCATATTTAGCATGCAACTTCTCTTCCCTCAATCTTTATAGCACTACCCTCAAATGAGCGACATACCCCTTCTCACTATGAGAATAGATCAAAATATCATCAATCAAAACCACCACAAATGAATCAAAGTAGGGATTAAAGACACTATTCATAAGATCCGTGAAGATAGTTGGTGCATTGGTCAACCCAAAATAAATAACCACAAATCCGTAATGCCCATGCCTAGTTCAGAAGGCCGTCTTGGGAATGTCACACTCCCTCACCTTCACTTGATGATACTCATACCAAAGATCAATCTTAGATAAGTGACTAGTCCCTTGAAGTTGGTCAAACAAATCATCAATTCTTGGGAGAGGGTACTTATACTTGATAGTAACCCTATTAAGTTACTAGTAATCAATAAATATTCTAAGAGACCCATCCTTCTTCTTTAAAAACAACATCGGTGCACCCCAAGGTGATTGGGTACGTCTAATAAAACCCTTCTTCAACATGTCCTCAATTGCTCCTTCAACTCCTTTAACTCCGCCAGGGCCATATGGTAAGGTGGAATAGAAATGGGTTGAGTATCGAGAAGGAGGTCGATACCAAAATCTATTTCCTTTTTTGGAGGAATACCGGGAAGGTCACTAGGAAAGACATCAAGGAACTCATTTACCACTGGAGCCAACTCTATAGGAAGGACTTTGGACTCCACATCCCTAACCCTCACAACATAATAGATACACCCCTTAGAGATCAACTTTTGGGCTTTAATGCAAGAGATAAACCTACCCTTGACAACCACATCATGACTCTCCCACTCAAGGATGAGTTCATTTGGGAATTGGAATTTGACCCTACGAGTTCTACAATCAATGGAGGCATAATATGCATACAACCAATCCATCCCAAGAAGACATCAATATCAGCCATATCAAACTCAACAAAATCACAAGGCAATATTTTATGCAAGATGCAAACATGAAAATTTCTATAGAACTTTCTAGCAACAATAGATGCACTAATAGGAGTAGACACCTCATAAGGCTCACACAACAATTCGGGATCAACGTGAAACTTTTTTGCAACAAAAGGAGTAACAAAAGAAATCGTGGCACCCTGGTTTATCAATGTATACACATCAAATCAAAGACTTTAAACATACCAGTGACAATATCGGGAACCTCACCAACCCTTGCCTCCCATAAAGAGCACAAAACCGATTGTGCCTTGGAGAACTACCTTGTTGGCCTCTACTACCCAAAGGAACTGCATTTGCACCCCATCCTTGAGGACAAACATCCTCACCTTAGTTGCAGTTTTTAAGGCAGTCCATCACCTTATGAACCACCTCCCCACAACCATAACAAGCATTAGTATTCCTCAAGCATGGGCCACTTTGACCCCTACCATATCTTGGACACATATCATTAGGACCCACACCACCATCACCTTAGGCCCTAGGGGTGTCATTGACGAACCTCTTATTAGAAGCATGAGAAGACCCTTGCTCTTGATAAAACCAACAACCTTTGCGACTTTGGAACTTACCATCAAAACGGGCCCTCTTGGCCTCATGACCCCTTCTCTTCCTCAACTTTTCCTCCTCCATTTGTTTAGCATAAGTCATCAACTGGGACAAGTCCATGTCACTAATCAACATAGTAGACCGGTACTGCTCACTCACAAAGTCAGATACACCCATCATGAACTTGTTCATTCTAGCCCTTGGGTAGATAACCAAGTGTGGAGCATATTTTGGGAGTTGGTTGAACTTGAGGGCATACTTCCTCACACTCATAGATCCTTGCTTCAAATTCATGAACTCCACCATTTTGGCCTCTCTAAGCTTAAGAGGAAAGAACCGATTGAGCAAAGCTATCTTAAACTCCTCCAATAGAACCACATTATTGTTTCACTTCTCCTCCTTCCACTGAGTAAACCAATTTGTGCCACCCCCTTGAGTTGGTAAGGCATCAACTCCTCCTTCTCTTTTGACCTAACACCTATAATAGCTAATACCTTGTAAACCTCATCAATGAATTATCGAGGGACCTCATCCACCTTAGACTTATTGAACTCCAGTGGGTTCATCCTGATTAAGTACCTCACCCGAGATGCCAAAGTAGGAGCATGAGGGGCTTGAGCCCCTTGGTTGGCTTGATTAGCCACAACTTGAGCTAGCAAAGTGAGAGCATCCCAGAGCTCACCATGATTTGGTTGTTCCTCGGGTGAGCGGGCTCTTCTTTCTCTTGTGTTAGGCATAATCTAGAATAGCAAATAACAATCGTTAGGGGGGAATACCCTACCTTAACTTCTACAGCACGACATAGAATAAGAAAAAGAGAAACATTTCCTAAAATATCTCATAGCCTCTTACACATAGTTGTGGTACACTACACAACCGTGAGTAAGACTCTAACCGATGTGGTATGTTGGATGTTGAGGACCATTAACAACCTAGTGCTCTGATACCAAGTTTTTCATGACCCAAACTTAGGAACTAGAAATGGCACAACACATGGGGAATTTGACGAAATCCCAACTAAGCCTCTTAACATATCTTTACACATTCTTGGTTGCGGGCACGATAAAACAACAATAAAGAATAGTTAATTGGGATAAACGGGGCTATGGGACATCTTTCATATCATAATACATCAAAAGAGTCAAAAGGAAGTCAATCTCACGACATCATTACATAACTTGTCTAATAATACCTCTCTATATAGAACTTAGCAAGAGCCAAGACGAACAACCAGGCTCACCCTCATAGTCAAAACATACAAATAAAGAAACGAGAGAGTCTTAGCATAACATAAGAGCAAAAGATATCATCCTCAGGGTTGACGACTCACCAACTAGCTTGAGAGAGATCGTACTAGCCACGTGGAGGGTGATGATCAAGCGAGGTTCCGATTCCTACATCGTGACATCATGTAGGGATAGAATATCCGTTAGTACATTTGAATTTATTTAGTATGTAGTGAGTACATTTGAATGTATTTAGTATGTAGTATGCAATGCAACAAGAGATAAGCAACATAATTGAAATGTATAAACATAGGCAATAAATAAGCATATAGAAATATGACATACATGTATGATGCCTAGAGTGAATTATGCTTACGTAGAAAAAAATACGTGTGTAAGAAGTGACCATCAATATAGCATATCAAAGGCTTACCACCACTTGGAGAGGCGATTGAGGTACAAACCCCTCAACATGGTTATTGAGGTACATATCCCCCAACATGGTAGCACGGGCCTACTACCTCCTGAGCGAGGCAACCGAGGTACAAACCCCTCAATATGGTTAATTAGTTATATACTCCCCCAATCTGGTAGCACATGCCTACTGCCTCTCGAGCGAGGCAATCGAGGTACCAACTACTCAATATGTTTAACTGAGACTACAAACCCCCGAGTAAGGCTTGGTCAACTCATAACACTATAGAGGAAAAGGAAACATATATACATTCCTTCCATCTTCATAAAGTTATTCAAATCATAAGCCATGCCTTAGACCTTCAACAACTCAAAAATCCATTTCCGGACATTTTATAAAATACTTGGTGGGTGAATAATGCTAGTGTAAAACTATGCAATTCAAGAGTGAAACCATGCAAGAAAATCCAATGAAAAACCACCCACCAATACTTGGTAACACCCTTATGCAAGATATATCAAGACCCTTCATCGAGTCCCACAATGGATCATAGATTCATAGCTCCAAATATACTTAAACAGTTATAATTTCATGAAACCCGAAATAGTTTATAGTCAAATTCATAATAAGTAATATCCATAAGTAAATTAACTTAGAATCATGCAATTTAAGTAAAAAGGAGGGTTGGGCACCATAGGCGAAAGACCCAATAGTTGAAGCCCACATGCTTTAACTTTGGAGAATTATTGGTGAATACTCGAAATGGAGACTTGAAGCTTGAGTGAAATCCTTAAGATCTGATTGAGTTTTGGCACTTGAATTTTGGGTGAAATATTTGTCTAAGTGTTTGAGAGAGTATTGGAGAAAATCTTATAAGATACGTAGGTGAAATATGACTAAGTATAAATATTTTCACGCATAGGAAGACTTAGGCCCAAGACCCAGAGGACTTGGACCGACTCAAGGAAACTGGGAAAGAATAACATTGGTCCATGCCCTAGCCGTGTCGCACCAAGGACGCGTATTAACAATGGAATTCATCATTTTTGGATTTTTGAATTTTGATACGGTTGCTCTAAAATTGGAGTTTTACCCATAACCCACTCAAATTTCCCCCTGATTAAGAAGATGAAGTCGAATTTTTGATATCACTCATGGATTTTGAGATATATGGAAATTACGATTCTGGGACTTTCGAGGCACATTTTCGGGCACTTTTTAGAGTTGTTTCACATGTTCAAGTTAGGCTCACTAGTAGAGGTCAAGCATGTTAAAGAGCTAATCAAGTCATGTTATCATATCTCTTATAAGTTACTCATGTTATTATTAAAGTATGATTATTTTAAGTATTCTGTAGGATTAGACTTAGCACCGATTAAGGCTTAAGATGGGGGCTCGATTCACAAGGCCCTTATATAAAGTCTTTAGTCTCAACTTTATTTCACTATAGGATTATATATCTACTCTTGCTATACTAGTGGATCCATCTAGCTTATATTATCATGTTTGGTTTGCCTTGGCAAGTAGACCACACTTCTCCGGGGGGTGTCACGCCCAATCACCTATACCGAAGGGGTGTCATGCCTTGGATTCCAATTTGTAGCTACTTCATCTATGTCGGTTGAGGTCTCTTTCCATATATGCATGATATATTATGCTAAAGAATTGTTTTACAAGCATATTTTATTACAAGCATTGATCATGTATGTGTATTGAGATTATATATCCATTGATTATGATTATGTATTTTGAATATGATGGCTTATTCCTTTGATGCATTGCACCCCGTATACTTCGTACATTCAAAGTACTAACACATATTCTATGCCTACATCATATTACAATGTAGGGACCAGAGATGCTTTTGATCATCCTCCTCCACGTGGCTTGTTCGGTACTTCAAAGAAAGCTTTGGCGAGTCCTCAATTCCGAGGATAATAGCTATATTACTCTTGCTATGTTGAAAATTTTCTTTTTATGTTGAACATTTATTATCATAAGGGTGAGCCCCGAAAATGTCTTGTCCCCTGCTCTATTCTGTAGTAGAGGTATTGTTGGATACTAAGTTGTATATGCTATTTAAGATTGACTTTTCTTATGTTTTCTATGTTTATGAAAGTCTCCCTTTAGTCCAGCTTCCCTTTTTATACTTGACTCTTGTTGATGTTTATTTTAATTTTTGTAACCAAGGTTGTGTAAAAGATATGCTATGAGGCTTGTTTGGGTTGTCTTCGGACTTCCCACTCGCCGTGTCATGTCTAGGACCTAGGCTTGGGTCATGACATTATGTATTGTGTTTATTCTCTATATGTATATAAAGATATGTTATAGTTTAGTGTACTGTATCATGTCTATAGTAGTTTTGTATCAGTGATTTCCAGGCCTTAGAAGGGTGTTTTGTTGTTGCTATTATGTCTATGCTTCAAGTGTCAATTAAAGTTATGTTAGGTATTTGTTTAGCTATTTCTGTTGTTCTAGTTACTAGCTGTTGTGGGAGGAGGTTGGGCTTTCCTATCAGGGTTAATATAGATACCATAATAACCTATAATGTTCTATTGTGACACGTTGGTATGAGAGCCCTAGGTTTGTTGGTCTCACCTGTATGGAGATACTATCTGGTAGAGTCTCACGGATGGGTGGGGAGATGCCAGTGACTTATCTTTGAGAGGCTACAAGGTGTATGAGAAATCTCCTCTTTATTGTATCGCTTTATGAAGTTGTGTTGTGACTTTTTGTAATCTCATTTGGCTCATTCCTTGTAGTATGGATCAGAGAGGTCGATCTTCAAGAGGAGAAGGGGAGAAAGGACCAACTCTTGACTGGGACCCTTCCTAGAGCATGCTGAGAAGTATCCAGATATGCTATTCCCCTGCAAACAGAGGGACCCACTACAGTAGCACTCCTAATTGCCCTTATTATGGTATTTGCAGTTCAAGTGGCCATTATGCCGTTACTCACATCCCTAATGGGTGCATAGCCAGCAAGATCCCCAATCTAGCTCCCCCTCCAGTCGATCGTTCAACCCCTACTACCTAGCCAATCATTAAATGGGGCATCAGATCATGCGTGCTCATTATTTTCTGAGATCGGGTCCTTCGAGATTCCTAGAAGTGATAGGGGAGGATGCCATGAGTTTTTGATGACCTGCTAGGGGAGATTACAAACCCTGTGTAATGACCAGGTTGGTCATTTTTGGCTTTATTTGTAAAAATTACTATTCTACCCTTTTGCTAGTTGCTTTGGGCCTCCTTTGGACTAGTTGAATGGTCTAAACTGAAATCTCGAGTTTTAAAAGTTGAAAAATACGAGTTTTGATCTTTTTGAAAGATTAAGTTATTGAAAAATGTGTTTTTGTGTCATACTGAGTTTTGAAGGATGGATCAGGGATCCGTTGATTTCATTAGCCCCAGAATGTCAAAATTGAACTACAGGAAGTTACAGAACTGAATTTGGAGTTGAAATGAGGCTTTTAGGCTTAAAGTTGAGATTTTAGTCATTGCTGGAATCAACATTTGACTTTGGTCAACATTTGGAGTTCGGAAGCTTCGACCAAAATTTTGACAATTCTAGTAGTTTCGGATGGTGAAACTAACGCTAAAAGTGGTCTCGTCACAATTTTTGGAGTTTTCGAGGGTAGTTTGGTATTTTGAGTTTTAAACTAGTTTTATCGATTTGTATTGATAAATATGTTGTGGGGACTTAAGAATCAAATTCCTATGATTTCTTTGAGTTTAAATAGTTGTTTCTGGTATGGATAGATATAAAGTTTGTGAAATTATGAGTTCACATGAGTTCCAAGGGTCCATTTTGAGTTTTGACAATTTCTGATGTGTGTGTGTGTGTGGGGGGGTATTTGGTGTAGCCTATTTTTGTTCTCTGCCTTCGCACACAAAACTCAACCTTCGTGGAGATGCGACTTTTTCTTCTCCGTGATCACAAATAATTATCTGCCTTCACGGAGTACATTTTTGTTGAATCAGTTTTAAAGATTAAAACCCCCATTTTCACTCCATCCTCAATATTTCAAGCTTTGAGAGGCAATTTTTGAAGAGAGTTTTCACAGAAACCTTTTGGGTAAGTATTTCTAATGTCGTTTTGATTATTTTTCATGGTTTTTATGCTGATTTTAACTTGAATTTCATTATTTTGAATGTCCAAAATTGAGAATTTTTGATCTATTATCTTGAAACTTGAAATGATGAATTCTCCATCGATTTGAACTCAATTTTAGTGAGAGTTTCACCCACAAACTCCATTTGTTTTTATGTAGAATCTGATTTTGAAGTCAATTTCAAATTTGAGACTTTCGAATTTTAGCCCTAATTTTGATAAGTTTGCTCCTAAGCCTAAAATATGCCAATATGAGTATCACAATGCACCTCTTGATGCATGGTATCCATTTTTGATAATGGTTGATTGATCCTTGGATTACTTGGAGGATTGAGTTGATTAAAATCTTGTCTGTGTGCGGTTTCGACATCGAGGTACATTCGCTAACCTTTTGGGACTAGATTTGAGTTATTGATCTTGCTTATGTGATAATTGTGAGATGTCGATTGCTTATTATGATTGAAATTGATGGGACTATGATATCAGTTATACCAAAAATTGAAACAATGGCGATCCTATTGATGAATTGAAATGGAATCATGAAATTTTTATAAAATTTGGATGTCATTATGATACTATGAAACTTGAGATTTCCTTCGGATAGTGTTGTAGCATAATTGATGATGAACGAGATGAATTTGAGGATTTTGAGCCCAATTGGGGTGCTTATGGATCCTATTCCAGCGACTTCTTGATAATGGATGAGTTAACGATGGTATGAGTAATGATAGCCCAGTGATAATGATTAGCACACATGTTGTATTGTGTTTGATGTGATGGCTACTGCACCTATCTTATACTAAATAGTCGTGTTGGTACTCATATATCTCTTGCTTGATCAACTGCATTGGTATGCACACCTCTTATGTTGGCTTGATGCATTGGTATGCACATTCCATGTACTTACTAGATGCATTGGTATGCACATTCTTTATATTGACTAGATGCATTGGTATACACGTATCTCTTGTTTGATTAGTTGCATTGTTATGAACATATCTTATAATGGACTAGGGACATTGGTATGCACAAGTGTTATTTCTAATTGGGTTACATTGATATGCACATATATTATACTCTGCCGTTGCATTGGTATACACTTATCTTATACTCAGTCAGTGCATTGGTATGCACATATCTTATCCCATTTGTTGCATTGGTATGTACACAGCTTCTTACTTATATCGTGGCATTGATGTGCATATTTCATAATTATACATTGGAAACGGTTCACTCATGCTATATATTATATCCACTTTCTCTTGAGGCCTATGATTCTTCAATGTATTTTATCTTAAGGCCTACGACATCTTGAGATATTTCAATAAATGACCTGATCATCCCTTGACTTTTGTCTCGTAGCTCAGCTCAACAGATATGTACCCCATCCTTGCGACGATCGTGATTATGTATACATGGACCACGATGCCACTAGTTTCTATCTTGTAGCTTTATCTCGATAAATATGTACGTTGGTTCTGCAATGGTAGACATTTCATTTAATACATGGCCTGCGATGCCATTGCATTTTTACAAAGCATTAGATTTATGCATAGAATTGCATTGCACCATTGAATTTGGTTCACCCTCGGTACTTATTATCATTTGTGACCATATCGTATTACGTACTAACCTTTTAGATGCAGGTTATAGGATTCTTTGTTAGTACATACTTGCTTCAATTTCTCTAACCTAGTCGGTTGAACCTACTGTGCACATTTTAGTATACTCACCTCTACTTTATTTCCTCTTTACAGATTGAACATAGTGTTCAAGATAGGGTAGGGTAATTGATCATTCCATACGAGCAATATCGGTACCATACATATCTTAGCGACGAAGCTTAGACTTTGAGTCACCGTGGATCTTTGGGTCCTCTTTTATTTTCTTATCTTTCAAACTATGTATCAGGTGATATGAGACAATCTTGTATCTTATTTTGAGCCAATTGTATTTACCTTCCGCACTATTTGGCTGCTCTTGTACTCATGACTCCAGGTTTTGGGAGATTTCTTATATCTTTTGAGTTTGTTTCTGCTTTATTTATCTATCTTTATTTGTGATCCATTTTTGGACGTGACAAGTTTTGTGTCAGAGCTATAGGTTCATTAGGCTCGTAGTCAAGAGCGGAGTGTCTTGTAGAGTCTCGCGGATTGATATGTAGACATCCATACCCAGCTTCTGGAGGCTACGAGATACTAGATAGTAAAGACTTTCAATCTTGCTTCTATTCATGCATTTCCTTGTATTACCCACTTTTAAAGTATCTAACCTATTCTTTTCTATGTAGATGCCGATTTCTAGATTTCATCAATCCATAGGAGAGCCTAAGGAAGATGAAGTGGCTCCCACTCGAGGTTAAGGCAGGGCTCGTGATAATGCCAGGGGCTGAGGACTTGCTAGAGGGGAAGATATGCCCAGAGGACAGATTATATCAGCTTCTCCAGAGCCTAAGTGTGAGTTAGAGAGGCTTATAAACTCTGTTCCATCATTTCCAGCTCCTGATGTTATACCCTCAGCTTGGGAACTACTTCTTCATATATTGCTAGTCTTGAGACAGTTTCTTCGACCATTATTTTTCCTGATACGCCATATCATATGGTGTTGAATGACCCTTCTATACCTTCATTGGATCTGGCAGGTGGCCCTTCCTAGAGTGTGTTTGATTATGACAGCATGTGTGAGAGTGTTGAACATTATAGATAGGGTAGCAGGACGATATTCTTACAAATGATCAGTTTAGTGGACCCCTTCCCTAAGGAAGAGAGTTTCAAAGGACAACCATCTCAGTGGCAGGAGTGCAAGATTTGTTATGTTTATGGTTAGGTGGGGCATTTGGCAAAACTTTGTCAGTATTGTGCACCTCCCAATTGATCATCTTAGGGGCAATATCCCAGGTCTTGTTATGTTTGTGATGAGGTTAGGTACTTCGCCAACCGTTATGCATTACAGGTGTTTGCTACTTAGACTTCAGGACCTCAGATAGCAGCTAGAGACATACCCTAGGCTATGAGAGGTAGTGCCAGAGGAGGTCGTGGTATATAGAGAGATGGTTGTCATGGTAGTCCACAGACAAGTGGCGGTCGCAGAGTTATTTATGTCATCTTAGATAGAGCTGAGGTGAAGACCTCTAATGCAATGATCATAGGTATGGTCCCGGTGTGCTACCATATAACTTTAGTTTTATTTGATCAAGGATCTGCTTATCCCTATGTGTTAGCCAATTTTGCTTCTAATATCGATATTATTTGTGGGGAAATTGATGAGCTTATTTATGTTTCCACCCCAATAGGTGAATCTTTCGTGGTGAATCAGGTATACCGGGGGATGGTGTCGTGACTTTTATGGGGAGAGATACTGTTGCTGATTTGATACTGCGGATATGGTTAACTTCAATATGATATTGGGCATAGACTTTTTGACGCCCTATCATGCTATTCTTGATTATCATGTGGAGATTGTGACCTTATTTTGCCTCGACTTGCCTCAATTGGTATGGATTGGAGCACCTAGCTCCTATCCGAAGGGTTATTCAAGATATGTGTGCGTGTTCGTTGATGGAGAAGAAGAGAGCACTATGCATATGTACATTGATAATCATCAGCACTTAAGGATGGTACTCCAGAGATTGAGGGAAAAGAAGTTGTATGTTATGTTATCAAAGTGCGAGTTTTGGCTTGAGTTTGTTGCATTTCTTCACCATGTTGTGTCAAAAGAGGGTATTGTGGTCAATCAGGCCAAGGTAGCAGTTGTTCGTGAATGGGCTAGGCCTATTTCTGTGGTCGAGATTTGGAGTTTCCTTAGTTTAGAAGGCTATTATCGGCATTTTGTTCAGGATTTTTCATCTATAGCATCCCCATTGACTAGATTTACTCAAAAAGCTGTAGTATTCTAGTGGTCGAATTATTGTAAGTTATGATTCCAAAAGCTCAAAGATTTGTTGACTTCAACACCTATTCTTTCTTTACCTAAGGTGGGAGTTCCATTTATGGTATATTGTTATTCCTCAGGTGTGGGTTTGAGTGGTGTGTTGATACAAAAGGGGAAAGTGATAGCCTACGCTTCTAGATAGCTAAAGGTTCATGAGAAGACCTACCCTACCCATGACTTGGAATTGGCTATAGTTGTGTTTGTGTAGAAATTGCGGTGACGTTATCTTTATAGGGTGCATTGTGAGATCTTTACTGATTACTAGAGTCTCAAATACATTTTTACTCATCCTAATCTGAACATGAGACAACGTAGGTGGTTGGAGTTGCTTAAGGACTATGATATCTCCATTCGATGTGATCCCGGGAGGGCCAATGTGGTGGCAGTTGCTTTGAGTCAGAGGGATATTATTATGGGAAGTTTGGCATTCTTGAGGGCCGAGGAAAGGCCCTTAGCTGTGGAGGTTCACTCAATTGCTAGACAGATGGTTCACTTAGATGTTTCTCCTCCACAGAGTGTTCTGGACTTTATTTAGGCTAGATATTCTTTGTTTTATTAGATATCTACTCATCAATTTGAGGACCCCAGATTACGCACGATTCGTGATAAAGTGTTGATAGGTGAAACCAAGGTGGCTATTATTGATATTGATAGTGTATTGCGAGTTAATGGTAGAGTTGTGTGCCAAAAGTTGGGGATTGGGTGAGATTGATATTAGAGGGGCCCCATTATGCTAGATATTCCATCCATTCAGGTGTGGCTAAGATGTATCATGATCTTAAACAACATTATTGGTGGTTTGTCATGAGAAGAGACATAGATGAGTTTGTGGCCAAGTGTTTGAATTGCCTAAAGGTGAAGTATGAGCATCAAAAGACTTGTGAATTGATACAAAGGATGCCTATTCCATTGTGGATATGGGAGAGAGTGACTATAGATGTTTTCATAGAGTTTCCTATGGCCAAGGAAAGTTTGATTCAGTTTGGGTGGTCGTTGATCTATTGACCAAGTCTGCACACTTCATACCAATGAAGACCAACTACAATACAGAGCAGTTGGCTAGATTGTATATCAAAGACATTATCAAATTGCAAGGTATTCCAGTATCAATAGTATTAGATAGAGGGTATGTGTTTACTTCTTACTTTTGGCGAGCTTTACAGCGTGGTTTGGGTACTAAGTGGATTTAAGTTCGGCTTTTCACCCTTAGACTAATGGTTAGTTAGAGTGGACACTCAAGTGTTGGAGGACATGCTTAGGGCCTGTGTTATTGATTTTCAGTCCCGATGGGACCAACACATACCATTGGCAGAGTTTGCATATAACACTAGTTACCATTGCAGCATCCAGATGGCGCCATTTGAGGAGTTTGTATGACTGAGATATAGATAACTCATTACAAACGCCTCAAATGGCTATAGTGTTATCCTCAAATGGCGCCATTGAGATATAGAAGTGTTATGTGGATAAGAGGGTTAGGACTCTTGAGTTCTTGGTTAGTGACAGTTTTTGGCTGAAGGTTTCAACCATGAAGGGTGTGATGAAATTCAGAAAGAGGGGCAAGCTTAGTTCCAGATTCATTGTCCCTTTTAAAATTTTGAGGAGAGTTAGTGAAGTAGCCTATGAGTTGGCATTACCACAGAGATTATCTTTTGTTCATCCTGTTTTTCACGTTTCTATGCTCCTTTGGTATATTCCAGATGAATCCGATGTGATTTCTTATGAATTTGTTGAGTTGGATCCAAATTTATCCTTTCAGGAGGAACCTATAGCTATATTGGACAGGTATGTTTGGAGATTAAGATCTAAAGATATACCTTCTGTAAAGGTTCTATGGTGGCACCGTTTAGTTGATGAGGCCACTTCAAAGTTGGAGTCCAATATGCAGGCTAGATATACTAGCCTTTTTGAGGCTTCAAGTACTCGTCTTTTCCCTATGTTCGAGGATAAACATTCTTTTTAGTGGTGAATAATGTAATGACCTAGTTGGTCATTTTTTACTTCATTTGTGAAAATTACTGTTTTACCCTCTCGTAAGTTGCTTTGGGCCTACTTTCTACTATTTGAATGGTTAGAACTGAAATACTGAGTTTTAAAAGTTGAAAATATGAGTTTTGGTCTTTTTTGAAAGCTTAAGTTGTTGAAAAAGTGAGTTTTTGTGTAATTTTGAGTTTTGGAGGTCGGATTGGGGATTCGTTGATTCAGTTAGCTCCGGAATGTCAAAACTGAACTATAGGAAGTTACAAAACTGAATTTGGAGTTTAAATGAGGTTTTTAGGCCCCAAGTTGTGATTTGTCATTTCTAAAACCAAAGTATTACCTTAGTCAACATTCGGAATTTGGAAGCTCGGATCTGAATTCTGACAGTTCCAGTAGTTCCAGATGGTGAAACTAATGCTAAAAATGGTCTCATCATTATTATTGGAGTTTTTTAGGGCAATTTTAGTAATGTGAGTTTTAAACTAGTTATATTGACTTGCACTGGTAAATGTGTCATGGAGACTTAGAATTGAATTTCGATGAGTCTGGATCTCTTTTCCTAGTATGGATACATATAAAGCTTGTGAAATTCTAAGTTCAGATGAGTTTCGAGGGTCCATTTTGAGTTTTAGCAACTGCTGATGTGGGGGTATCTGGTGCAACCCATTATTGTTCTCCGCAAAGCCTTCGCGAAGGTATGTGGCTTTTATTCAGCGTGATTGCAGACAATCATTCGTCTTTGGGACTATATTTTCGCTGAATCATTTTTAAAGACGTAAAACCCCTATTTTCACTCCATTTTCAATATTTCAAGCTTTGAGAGGTGATTTTCGAAGAGTGTTTTTCGAAAAATCTTTTGGCCAAATATTTCTAACATCGTTTTGACTAATTTTCATGGTTTTTGTCTTGATTTTGACTTTGAATGTCCAAAATTAAGGTTTTTTGGTCTATGATCTTCAAATGTTAAATGATGATTTCTCCATCAAATTGAACTAGATTTTGGTGAGATTTTCACTCAGAAACGCCATTTTTCTAGTAGAATTCGATTTTGAAGTCAATTTCCTGATTTGAGACTTTAAAATTTTAGCCCTAAATTTGACTATTTTTTCCCTAAGTCTGAAATATGCCAATATGGGTATTAAATGCACCTTTAATGCATAATATCAATTTGTGATAGTGGTTGATTGATCCTTGGATCAATTGGAAGCTTGAATTGATTGAAAGCTTGTTCGAGTGTGGTTTCGGCATCGAGGTAGGTTCGGCAAACCTTTTGGAACTAGATTTGAGTCATTTGTAATGCTTACGTGATAATTGTGAGATGTGGATTTAATTATGACTTGATATGATTTAAATGGATAGGAATATGATGCCAGTTATACCAAAACTTGAATAAATGACGATCCTATTGATGAATTTAAATGGAATCATGAGATTTCATGTAATTTGGATGTCACTATGATAGTACGAAACTTGAGACAACATTCGGATAGTGTTGTGCAATAATTGATGATGAATGAGGTGAATTTGAGGATGTTGAGCCCAATTAGGGTGCTTATATCCTGTTCCATTGACATCTTGATTATGAATGAGTTAGCGGTGGTATGAGGTAATGATGATTTGCAGTGATAATGATTGTCACACATGGTGTAGTGTGTTTGATGTGATGGCTACTACTCCTATCTTATATTGACTAGTCGTATTAGTATGCATGTATCTTTTGCTTGATCATCTGCATTGGTATGCACACCTCTTATATTGACCAGATGCATTAGTATGCACATTCTTTATACTAACTAGATGAATTGATACGCACATTCCTTATATTGACTAAATGCATTGTATGCAAAAATCTTTTGCTTCATTAGTAGCATTGTTATGCACACATCTTATACTGGACTAGGTGCACTGGTATGCATAGATTTTAATTTTGATTGGATTGCATTGATATGCATGTATATTATACTTTGTCGTTGTATTGGTATGCACATATCTTAGCCCATTTGCTACATTGGTATGCACTCAGCTTCTTACTTATATCATGGCATTGGCATGCACTTTACATAATTATACGTTGGCATTAGTATGCTCGTGATTTATATTATATCCACTTCCTCTTGAGGCTTACGACGCTTCAAGGTATTTTTCTTAAGGCCTGCAACGTCTTGAGATATTTCATTACATGACCTGATCAACCCTCGGGTTCTATCTTGTTAATCAGCTCGACAGATGTGTACCCCGGCTATGCCCTAGTCATGATTATAAGTACATGGTCCACGATGCCCCTGGGTTCTATCTTGTAGCTCTATCTCAAAAGATATGTACACCGGCCCTAGGATGGTCGACATTTCACTTCACACATGGCCTGCGATGCCATTGCATTTATGCATAACGTAGCCTTTACTTACAACATTGCATTGCACCATTGAATTTGGTTTACCCTAAGTACTTATTGTCATTTGTGATGATATTGTATTATGTACTAACCTATTTGACATAGGCGATAAGATTCTTCATTATTACGTACTTGCTTTGATTTCTCTTACCCAGTCAGTTATACCCACTAGGTATATTTCTATTTACTCACCCCTACTTTGGTTCCTCCCTGCAGATCAATCATAGGGTTCAAGATAGTGTAGTTGATCAGTCCATGTGAGTAGTATTGATACAATCCGGATCTCAAGGGTGAGGCTTGAACTTCAAGTCGCCCTGGATCGTTGGTCCTCTTTTATTTATTTATCTTTCATAGTATGTATAAGATGATTTGAGATAGTCTTATCTCTTATTTTAAGATAGTTATATTTACCTTCCACACTATTTAGATGCTCTTGTACTCATGACTCCAGGATTTGGGAGATTTCTTATATCTTTTGAATTTGTTTCTGCTTTATTTATCTATCTTTAGTTGCAATCCATTTATGGTCGTGACACTTGGAGATTGTTAAAGACTAGACATGTGGATTTCACTTTTTATCAGTTACATTGGCTGCTAGACAGTGGTGGAGTGCATATCTGGGAACCAGATCAGCAGGATCCCCTCCAGTCTTGTAGACAAGAATTTCTGATGCTTTCTTAGTCATATTTGTCCCTTGGAGTCTTAAATAGCAGCTCCATGACTAGTTCACTAGGTTGGACCAAGAACCGATGACTGTATCTGTGTATGAGGCTAGATCTCCTTAGCTCTCTGGGTATGTTACAACTATATTCACTACATACGAGAAACAAACTAGATGTTTGCTAGAGGTCTGTGGACTCAGCTGCAGATTGAGACACCATCACTTGTGACAGTTGGTCGATCCTTTCTATACATTGAGGATCATAACCATACCATTGAAGATTACATCGTAAGGCCCAAGGGGGCAGTGAAAAATGGCTTGCCATTAGGGCACTTACAACATAGAATGGTCCAGGTTCAAGAGATAGTATGATAGGCCCTTGTTGAGGTTCCAGCTGGACCAGTCTAGTTAGTCCATCCAAGCTTCACTGTAGGCTTTTAAGGGCAGTCGTCGATCCCAAATACTTCTAAACAGAGTGGTCTTTCTCGTCCTAGTATGAGGAGACTAAGAGACATTGACACTACAACTCTAGAGCACATTGGTTCTTCCTAGGTAGCTCGGCAGAGGTCTAGAGCCTTCTATACAAGTACCATAGGCTGTTGTAATTGACACAGGGATGACCGAGCTTCGTAGGATCCTATAAGTGTGAGGAGCTAGATCATTAGTCTCGACAATGTCTTCTGCAAAGAGAAAGATACTTGACTTCTTGTATAAGCGCACTAGTCCTACCACCATCTATTAGAGGTTGAGGTCGAGATCAGGGCTATAGGGGTGACCATCGGGGCCCAAAAAAATCAGTATGGTCTCAGAGATAACAAACTAGATAGTAGAGGTTATCCTAGAGGGATTCGTCAGGGACAATTCCATGTAGCTTTTACCCGATCAGAGGCTTACGCATTTGATAATGTTATCACAGGCATGATTATCTTATTTCAACAACTAGTATCAACTTTATTTGACCTCAGAGCTACTTATTCATATACGTTTATCTACTTTTCTTCCCGAGTAAGGGTGAGTTCTGAGCCTCTATCAGTACCACTTTGTGTCTCGATTACTTTAGGGGTTCCTATAGTAGTGTGGATCGAGTGTGCAGGTCATGTATCGTGACTATTTAGATGAAAGACGCCCTTATGGATCTTTTGTTGCTTGACATACTTGATTTTTTGATGTTATTCTGGGTATGGATTGGTTAACGCCTTATCATACAATTCTAGATTGTTATGCCAAAATTATGACCTCGGTCGTGCCTAGCATACATGGTGTGGCAGGGATCTATTACCCACACACAGAGTTGGTTTTATCTCTAATGTTCTATCCTAAAGGTTGTTTTCTACCAGTTGTTTAGCATACTTGGCCCATGTCCATGTTGTCTCAGCTGAGGCCCATTCTGTTGATTCGATTCCAGTGGTTTATAATTTCCTAATCTATTTTTTATTTACCGAGATTGACACCTGAGCGAGATGTTGATTTTGCTATTGATTTAGAGCTAAAAACTAACCCCATATCTATGACTCCATATTGGATTGCCCCTCATGAGCTTAAAGTGTTTTGCGTTCAGTTACAGGGCCTTCTAGGTCAAGGATTTATTCATCCTACCATTTCTCCATAGGGGTGCTCCTATATGGTTTTAAAAAAATGACGAGATTCTATGTATATGCATTGTCTACGGACATCTAAATAAGGTGACGATAAATAAGAATTATCCCTTGCAATACATTGATGATTCTTTGACCAATTACAGGGAGCTATTGTGTTTTCTAAGATTAATTTGAGGTTGGGCTACCATAAGTTGAGAATTAGGGTGGCATATGTTCCTATGATTGACTTCTAGATTGACTAATACTCCAATGACTTTCATGGATCTGATGATGCGTGTATTCAGACCATATCTATACTCATTTGTGATAGTTTCTATTGATGAAATCCTAGTATATTCTTGGATCCGTGAGCAACATTCCCGGCACTTGAGGGTGGTAATCAAGACATTGAGGGATTACTGGTTGAATACTAAATATTCTAAATGTGATTTTTTTGTAGAGTCAATGAAATTTCTAGGGCACGTGGTCTCCAAGGATGGTATTATGGTGGATCCGATAAAGATTGAGGCTATCCATGATTTGGCTAGGCCCACTTCTGATACTGAGGTTTGGAATTTCATTGACTTAGCTAGGTAAAAGAAATAGTTTGTCGAGGAGTTTTCTAGTATCACTGCACCAGTGGCTCGATTGACTCGCTAACATGTTCGTTTTGTGTGGTTTGAGAAGTGTGAGTCGAACTTTGTATACCTTTTCAAAAAAATCTGAACTATACAAAGCAACTACTTTATTTGATATTTTTAAATATTGTTCGACAGAAGTTCATTGATGAAAAAACAAAAAAAATAGCAGAGTAGTTGAGAAGAAACCGGACCCATCTAATCCTAAAAGCAAATGGATCAAAACACTACTGCCAACATTCACTTGCCAATATTCAAAGAAAATACCACAAAACATGCATTTAGGGATGAAAGGAAAATATACTGCTCTCAAGCTAATCAAGTCTAAAGTAATTAATCTTATTGTTTATATAGCTCTAAATGCGCAAAGAATGATGGTAAAGAGGCTGTTAATCTTACTATTTTTATAGCTCCAAATATGCAAAAATTGATGTTATAAACAATTCTACACAAATCAATGATAAAGCAAAATTTGCTTTAATCACAAAAGTGATATATTTTAGCATAACAAATTTATCATCCGATAAAGGTAAATTGCAATCCTAACAGATAGAACCTAAGACTATTTCAATGCAAATTATGATAAAAATACCTGAAAATAATATGCAAGAAGAGTTTCTCACAAAAACAATTAAACTAATTTTCCATATGTAAGGCCATATATCAACATAATGAAATCAAAATATATAACAGAGTACGAAAACTAATTCAACCTTGAAACAGAGGATTCATGAGGAAGAGGAGAGAAAATCACCAATTCAAATGTACAAGACCAAAGTAGAATGATTTTACATTATTTCGTCATTTTAAAACTCACTTTAAGAAGCTTGAAGTAATACAAAGACTAACCAATATTAAAAACCTAAATGTCCGATTTTGAGTATACATGGAAGTAATATCCAATATAATGCACTCGACTAATTTAGCCCCTTTAAAAATAAAAAAAGGTTAAACTAGCATAGCCTTATGATGACTTAGAATCAATCATAAATTAATTGTTAAAGATTTTTAATAAACTAGGCCTTAATGGAAATCTAAAGCAACAGGTGCTGAGCCATTAAATCCAAAGAACAAATCCAAAGGAGGATGTACTTGAATATAGAGACATCTAAACAAGCTTAAAATAGACAAAACTCATACCAAGCACTCTGACATATCTCGAGCAAAAGAAGAAAAAAAACCACACATATGAAGTAAAAGTGATCAGAATTTTTGATAAGCTCCAAAATGGAGAATAAAACTCAGTAAAATCATCCAATGAAGATGCCAAAGTAATAAAAAAGGTTGAAAAAGGATTGAAGGGGTGGGAATTGAATTCAGGATTTGGTCATTTTATAATTACAATCACGGTCAATTTATGATTTAAAAGGTAGCCGAATAGAATTAGTTAATTAATTTGGCCACAAGACAAATTAATGAAAACTAATTAAAACGATTCTTCAAAATATCAAAGTGAAATAATAAACTTAATCATTGACTTATTAATTCTAAAATAATTTTGAATCAAACTAACACAATTATCAAAAATAAGATCTTTTGAATTGATTTTTGAATGATTAGGAAAAAGTAATAATTAAATGCGCAATTATATATATAAGTATATAAAGAAATATATTTATGATAATTATTTATAATTGTAAAAATTAAAAGATTAACATTAAAAGTAATTTCAAATAATTATATTTTGGATTTTTTCAAAAATATAATTATTTCAAATTGTTGAAAACTGAAGAAGCTTGACAATTAATTATATTGGGGAGGGTATAAGTTAAATGTCAATAACTGTCCTTTTCTTTATATAGGGTGGAGTAAAGAGACCCTGGACAAAGAAATTTGACAAATCCAATATTACCCGACCACATCTTCATTTTTTGAAGGGGATTTGGTACGAACTTTGGGAAATTAATATTGAATCATGGTATCGAGTTTCCTATATATTTCAGGTACATGATAATTTAGGCTACTTGTAGTTCAAGATTTTTGATTTAATACACAATTATGAAAATATTCAAAAGCTTTCTCGAAGTCGAATCATGGAGAGACCAAAACGTTTGAGAATAGAATGACAAGAGCTTGGTGTGCAGTCGAGTTTTCAACATTGAGCTTGCCAACATATCCTTAACATGGGAATTAGACTTCTTGTAGTTTGACTCAATTGGTTAAAAAGAAAATCTTATTATGCTAAGATAACATTTGATTAGAAGGAGTGACAAATGCATTGAGCATAAAAAAGAGACTTGCAACCTCTTAGTCATGAATGTGGTGTACTTCACACCCATTTGTAAAAACTTATATAGACATAATTTTCAAAACTCTTGATACATTGTCACTCAGATTAGGATTATCGCTTCTGGTGAGAGATGAAATCACCTAGATGCAAAACTCGAACTAAATACCTGATGAAATGCGCACACACCTTAGATTCTAATGGGAGTGTTGTAGGATTTTTGTGGAAGTCGCCTCTCAGCTTGCGTCCAAAGAGTTTGACATTCCTCTTCAGACTATGTCCTAGTTCACTGCAAAGAAAAAGTTCCACATTGTACTTATGCTCCTGCAAGACTTAACTTGGTAATGCAATTAGTAAATAAATATTAGTTGTAAAACTTTAACTCTTGAAAATGACACCTCTTAGGCGTGAATTTGTAAAATTGTGGTCTTGTGAGCCAGAATAATTTAATTTGATTTAAAAAACTCAAATAGAGAATAAAGAATACTGGAACTCCTTCGATGCCAACCGAACCTCCATAACTACAACATGCACTCAGGAAAGCCTGCATACACAATTTGCTTATTCACGATACAAGTATATAACATAACTATATATAGTTTTCAGAAATTTATATGTATAAAATTAGCCATCTATCACACTTTATACAAATATCCCAATTGACACTATGAATGAAATGAAATAGGATGTAACAAAGTGCATATGGTTCAACGCTATGCAATGATGATGAATATCTGTCCTACAATACACATCCATTAACATAATTAGACTGGAACCATAGAGACCACGCATAGACCATGTATCAATAGTCATTGTTGAAAGATACCATAAAAAAGGACCTCGACAATCAATGCACTTGCCAAAAAAAGACATCGACAATCACTTTACTCATTATGGGTGTTAGGTCTGAGGAGAAAGTGGAGTTGGCGGCCTACCAACTCAAAGGGGTGGTCCAAATATGGTTTACCCAATGGAAAGTGGAGAAGGGGAACAACAATGTGATCCTTTGGGAGGAGTTTAAGGCGACATTTCTCAATCGGCTCTTCCTTCTTGATCTAAGGGAGGCCAAAGTGATGGAATTCATGTATTTAAAGCAAGGATCTAGTGTGAGGAAGTATACCCTTAAGTTCAATCAACTCTCCAAATATGCTCCAAAATTAGTGGCCGAGCTGAGGTCTAGGATGAACACGACATGATTCCTAGTTGTATAATTCAATGAAAAACATTATTCATTCAACTAAATTGAGAATATAATTTATAAATGTAATAATTGGGTAAAAATTGAGCATGATTGGAATGTGAGAATATTTCGTTATTGTTATGTGTTGAGCATGATTGACTGGAGTATAAATAACTGTCATTGTAGAATCTGATGAATCTTAAAAGCATGGTAAATTGATGTGTAAGATACATTGATTGTCAATTGGGACGGACATGTTGATCGGTTGATTCATTGATTGATTGAAGAAGGTCCGAATAGAACTAATATAAAGAGTTGATTGAATTGTGATATAAGCATAATGAATCATGGGAGGAGTATTAAGCACCAATATGGGCATGAGAAAATAATAACTCTAACTTATAAACTATATTGCCCGCTTAGGATCAAGGTCATGCCACTCATGTGCTGAAAATTGAACATTTATTGATTGTTGATCTGGATTGGTTTGATCATACCTTACCTTGGCAAGTATTAGACAACTGTGGCAATGACAGCATAAACGTTGTATCATTATCGGCTCATGTATGATTGTTTTCAGTCAGAGAAACTCCCTAATTATGTATAAATGAATTAACTGAGTTGCATGCTAGGGTTTCCTTTAGGAGAATTAATTTGTATTAATATTTGCATTCTTGATAGGGTTGATAAGATAGATTGTCGGGTTGAATTGTTGATTGTTTGAGCTTGTTGATATTGATTGTTTTGAGCCTTACTTGTTTCTTTAGCCATTTTACATACCAATTTATTTAATATACTTACATCCATTTAGGTTAGCATCATCTTATGATGCAGATACAGGTGATTGAGGAACACAACAGGGGCAACGATGAGGACCAATCTTTACATCCCAAACTTGGTGACCCCTCTTTGGTATTTAGAGGAGCCTTCTTTATCTTATATTGATTTGTAGTATTTTTATTGAGGTAGACCAGGACTTCTCTTGTCACTTTCTAGACTTCCATAGATGTTTAAGTGATGGTTTATTTTTATTTACCTTCCAACTATATCCGCTGGAAACTATTATTGATATAGCGATTCAGTAATTTGGTTAATTCATAGCCTTTACTTGAGTACTTACTTCTACTGTTGAATGCAATGTGATGATAAGGCCAAGTGGTTGTATTTGGGAACCAACAATGGTTCTTCATATGTCAGTCACAACAAGGGCACCCTCCCACAACATGACAATTACCTAAATAAAATATAATAAAATAAGAAAGATAGAATTTCATTATAATCGACGACAATTCAAATGATGAGAACTATCAAGATGATGTTAGAACCATCGAAGGTAATCAATAGGGAGGATTAAAAGAATTAGTAATCTCAAAATTCATTGCCATAAAGAGTTTGATTCTATGAGACTTGTGGCTTCCGAGATGCGAAAAAGCACATATACATAAATCTCGAAAGAGGCAAATAGTAGCGGTGGATAGCAAGGGATTTCTTTTAAAGAACCTTTGTTTAACAGATATGATTATATAAAGAGAAACCCCCTAGGGCTTTATGAGCTACTGGCACAGGTAGTTCGTTGCCTGGTCATATATTTGGGAGTTGTGCAGGTTTTTGTCTTTTGGAAGATCTTATTAATGTGTTGTCAAATTACATCACATTTGATGCCTAAAACAAAGGATTTTGCATGCTATTAATGCAATTTTTTTATGGTTTTTATGTTGTTCTTACAGAAAATACATATTGGCATGATTTTGGGAGAAAATTACAGATTTTGAAGAAGTTCATGACATACGATCCACCCTACGAGTCATAGCCCAAGATACGAGTCAGTGTGCCCTAGTAGTAAGAAACAATGTCCAAAAATTAGAAATTTGCAAAGTAAAGGTCAGCTATACAAGGATAACCTATGAGTTGTAAGTCTCACTATGATTTGTAGGAGGAGGCCTCGTAGACGGAAATAGTGTTGCCAAAATTTGGACCAATAACTGCTACTAGAGACTACGATAAGACACTACAAATCATAGAGCATACCACGACTCGTAGCAATGGATCATAGCAGTCAAGTCCAAAATGCGAAGTGCTGTTTTCGAAAGCTCGATTTCAACTCGTAGGTCACCCTACGAGTGGTACCTGCGAGCTGTACCTGCTGCCAGTTGTATTTTCTATTTTATTTTTATGGTTTATTTATAAATAGCATAAATAGTTAATGATAGGGTTTTGAAAGGAGGATTTGACACTTCTATAAATTCTACATCTTTAGATATTCTTAGAGAGCACTTTTCTTAGGGTTAGAGTAGATTTTTAGATTTTTAATTTGAAGACTCAATTTGGGGGTTTTGAAATCACTTGTATTCAAACTCCATTTTTGCAAGCATATGGTTTCGTTATCAAAGTGGTGTTGTTCTTCATTGTTCTTGGGTAATTTCTAAACATATTGTTTGTGAGTTTTCCCTAGCTATGAGTGGCTAAACACCCACAACTTGGGGTTATGGGAAACATGAGGAGTTGACTTGAAATAGCCCAGATTTTATGCATTTCTTTGATTGGGAATTACATGTATTGTCTATTTTCTTTCATTTTGAATATTGTTTGTTGGTGGCCACCACCAAACCCCACCTACTATCACGATCCTAACATAGGCAGTGATGAATAAAAAAGGAAAGTAGATGAAAGGATTTAATTGTTGTGTTCTCGTCTAATCAACCAATCATGACCGAGGGGAGGTTGACAAGGACAATGGGTAATGGTTGGTTGATGCACCATGGTTGCCGACCAAGAGCCATGGTGACATTCAACCTTCACCTTCACAAGAGGGATGAAAGAACCTAAGTTACTGTTCTGCATGCGATATCTTAATTAGAGTTATGTTATTCAGGGTATTTGAGTTAATGAATCATGGGGAACATAATTCCTTAGTTGTCCCTCAGTTTGATTTTCTCTTCATAGTAGTAGTATAGTGTTTTTATCTTCTTTTATTTCAAAATTGCAACCCCTCCCCCCATCCTAAAGAAGTTAGTTGATTGGTGCTGAAATAATTTTTAGTGAATCCATATGGTCAACCCCGTATTCCCTGTGGATTCAACCCTAACCTCTGGTTAGGTTTATAATTGATAGCGACTGCTTTGCCGTTGGAGCATGAACATAAAAAATTATGGCTCCGTTGCTGGGGAAATACAACTAGATTCTTGACATGATTTCAGTAGTACAATTATTGATTTCTAGATTCTCTTGTATTTTACTTTTGTTTTTGTTTTTGTTGTCTAGTTTTATTTGCAGGGTGTACTATGTTTGTATAGCCAACACAAAGAGCTAAGGCAATCCATTAGCTCCACTTGACTTAGATATCCACCGAATTGCAAGGAGAATAGCCCAAGAAAATGAGGATATTGCAATTGATGATGCCGTGGATCAATATGAGGAAGATGTGGGTGGAGACGAAAACCCACCTTAAAGGGAGTATAGGCCACACCATAGGGATTTCAATGAAAACTCTTATCGTTGGAATCAGTATAGGTTGAACCCTAGGCAGTGTATGTCATAGGAGAGATAGTATTGCCACCGCTACCGCTCGACATTAAATTCACAGTTTCAAGTGGTCTGTTGCAAATGCTTCAAAATCATGGTTTATTCACTGGGTTACCTTCAGAGGATCCATATAGTCATCTCTAGAATGTGGCATTTGTTTGAAAGAGTATGATGGGTACACAAAATTTTCAATGGATGTGGTTGGTTTGTGAGTGTTCCCATTATCTCTCACAGGAAATGCAACAATTTGGTTATCCGAGCTTTCACAAAGTTCGATCACTAGCTGGGTCGAGCAACAAAGAGCCTTTTTATAGAGGTACTTCCCTAGGTCCAAAAAGCTTAAACTCAAAGATTAAATCAACAACTTTGAGAAATTGTCAGGTGATTCGATAAGCATGACTTGGGAAAGGTTCACCAAGTGTTTGAGGATGGTTCCTGATCATAAAATTGTAGATGGTGCTTTAGTTGAGATGTTTTATCGAGCTCTTGAAGAGAATAGTCAATCTTGCGCCGATACCATCATGGGTGGTTTGTTTCTTGATCAGTCTTTTGTATGAATTACCGAGAGAATAGAGCAAGTGATCAAGACGAATTGAGCATGGGGTCAAAGAGAGAGAGGTACTACTAAACTTCTTGTGCGGTTAACACCAACAATGAGCAAGGTAAGGTCAATGAGGAGATCATGCAACAACTTGCTCAACTTCACACAAGTATGGACTTGTATTGAAGCAGAACCAAGAAAGTGTCCATGCGGTATCTCACCAACCTCCTAAGGCTCCTACGTATAAAGAACCCTTCTTTAAGAAAGATCCTTGCTTTCTGAGTAATCAAGTAACAAGTTTCCAAAACAATGCCCAAGGGTCCAACTCAGACTATTAGAGGCAAGGTTCCAGAAATCAAGTTGGAACTACAATTAAGAGGGTATATATAGAGACAACCGTGGTGGTTATTATGAAATAAAAGAGCACCAGAGATGAGACTTTGAAAGTGATGAGATCGAACATCTCAAAGCATAAACCAGAAGATAGAGTCTCACTCGATGGCAATCAAATAATTAGAGCAATAAATTGGTCAACTCTCCTCTTAACTGAACCAACCCAAAAATGTACTTTGCCAAGTAACATGGTTCAAAATCCAAAGAATGATGGGTATATCCTATTTTTGATCCAAGTTTGACTAGTGAACCGAACATGGATTCAAGTTTTTCTATTGCATAATGGTCATGACAAGAAGTGGGAAGAGCACCATAGATCTCCCAATGTCGATGGTTGTTGATAATCATTATGAAAAGAATGTTGATGAGGATGCTAGAGTGATTAAGAAGAAGGAAATACCTAGAAATTCCAAGACTTTCCCAAGACCTCCTTCTCCTTTTCTTTAAACACTTAAGAAAAAGGAGGAAGCAAGCAATTTTGAGCACTTTCTAGTAATTCTCAAGAAATTGTCGGTAAACATCCCCTTGATTGAAGCTTTAGAGACGATGCCTGGCTATGCAAGGTGCATGAAAGATCTAGTCAAGAAGAAGCAAATGATAAGTCAAGATCATTCCCAAAGCTTTCAACATTGCAGTGCCGTCACTTCTAAGTCATTAATCTAAAAATGTGAAGACCCAAGAGCTTTCACCATACCACGCACTGTTGGGAAATTAGCACTTGCTAAAGCACTTTGTGATCAGGGTACCAACATAAATTTGATGGCACTCGCCATCTTCAAAAAGATTGGGTTAGTTACTCCTATTCCTACAAAGATGTGGTTACTAATGGCCGACAGAACAATCAAGAAACCTGTGTGGGTACTTTATGATATGCTGGTAAAGGTAGACAAATTTATATTTTCCGTAGATTTTGTTATTCTTGGATGTGAAGTTGATTTTGCAGTTCCTATCATTTTGGGGAGGCCTTCCCTAGTTAAAGGTTGCACTTTGGTTGATATGGAAAAAGGGTTGCTCACATTCAAGTTTGGTAAAGAGGCAATGGTGTTTTAGGTCTGTCAACAAGGTAGTAAGGACTATGATTTGAGGGTAATCTCAGTGATTGAGACTATTGATAATGATGAGCCAGAGATTCTGGTCGAGTCATGTCTTGGGGTTGATACATTAAAGGCAGTGTTCAAAAGTTTTGTTGGTGACAACATCCCAGATTATGAGGAGACAGTGAATTCTCTTGGGGTATCATTTGGGCCAAGACATTAGGCAAAATTATAGCTAGATCTAAAGAATAGGGAATCTCCACCCACAAAACCTTCCATAGAGATCCCACCAGAGTTGGAACTGAAAGCACTCCAATCACACTTGAAGTATGCATTTTTGGGAGCGAATTTCATTGCAAATCATCATTGTTGTAGATCTAAGTGAACATCAGGCAGAGGCCTATGTCTCAGTGCTTAAACAATTCAAAAGGGCTATTGGAGTGACCATTGCAGATATCATTAGCATCTCTCCTGGTATATGCACTCACAAAATTCAACTGTTAAGGATTACAAACCTTGCATTGAGCACCAAAGATGGTTAAATCCTCTGAAGCAAGAGCTGGTTAGGAAAGAAATCATCAAATGGTTGGGTCTAGGGGTAATCTATCATATTGCATCCAGTGAGTGGGTAAGCCTTTTTCAGTGTGTTCCATAAAAAAGGGGTATCACAGTCGTGCGGAATGCGAAAAATGAGTTGATTTACATGCGAACAGTCACCAGATGGAGAGTGTGTAGGATAATAGGAAACTTAATTCCTCCACAGAGAAAGACTATTTCCCTATGCCACTCATGGATAAGATGCTTGATAGACTTGCAAAAAAGGGTTGAGACTGTTTTCTTGATGGATATTTGGGGTACAATCAAATTGTCATTGAGATGGAGGATCAAAAGAATCAAGTTCACATGCCTTTATGGAACATTTGCATTTAAAAGAATGTCGTTTGGATTGTGCAATGCTCTGGCTACATTTCAAAGATGCATGATGTCTATTTTCTCAGACATGGTGGAGAGTACTATTGAGGTATTCATAGATGATTTTTGTGCGGTCGGTCAATCATTTGAAGATTTTCTATTACATTTGCATGATGTTTTGTGGAGATGTATTGAAAGTCACCTAGTGTTGAATTGAGAGAAGTGTCACTTCATGGTCAAGAAAGGTACTGTGTTGGGTTATAGAATTTTGGGTAAAGGCATTAAGGTTAATAAACAAAAAATTAAAGTGATTGAGAAACTTCCACCACTGATCTCAGTAAAAGGTGTTAGAAGCTTCTTCGGCCATGCAGGATTCTACCGACAATTAAGAAAAGATTTCTCCAAGATTTTGCATCCTTTGTGAAAAGTATTAGATAAAGATTCCAAATTTGTGTTTGATGATGCTTGTATACAAGCTTTTAAAGAATTGAAGGGGAGGTTGACTTCATCACCGATTATTGTAGCTATAGATTGGTCAAAGTCCTTTGAATTAATGTGTAATGCTAGTGGGGTAGCATTAGGTGTAGTTCTAGGACAGCGCAAGGAAAATGTCCTACATCCTATCTACTATGCAAGCAAAGGGCTGAATGTATTCCATAAACGGTCAGAGAATAGGAATTTCTTGAATTGGACTTTACATTCAAGAAATTCCGATCATACTTGTTGGGAGCCAAAGTGATAGTGAATACAGACCATGCAACGCTTTATGTTTTTGATGAACTAGAAGGATGCAAAACCAAGACTGATCAGATGGGTGTTTCTATTACAAGAATTCAACTATGATGTGATTGATAGGAAGGGGTTAGAGAATCAAGTCACCGACCACCTTTCTAGATTAGATGATGAGGCCATGGTGCAGTTTGATGATGTTTTTGATTTGATGATTCCTTCCCTGATGGAAGAATGTTAGCAGCTTCATATGATCTCATACCTTGGTTCGCAAATTATGAAAACTACCTCGTAAGTGATATTGTACCTCCTGACCTGAATACCCACCAACATTGCAGGTTCATGCATGATGTAAAGAAGTTCTTTTGGGATGAGCCGTACCTGTTTCGTCTATGTTCCAATGGGATCATACGTAGGCATTTCTCAAAAGTGGAAATGATGAGCATTCTCGAAGTGTGTCACTTCTCATTAGTTGGTGGTTATCACAGTGGAGCTCGTACGAGTATGTTACAGTGAGGATATTACTGGCCATCTATACATCAAGATGCTTATGATTATATCAAGTCTTATGATAGATGTCAAAGAGAAGGTCGAGTGTCAGGAAGGCAAGAAATTTTACTTAATCCCATTTGGTGATCGAGTTGTTTGAGGTATTGGGAATTGACTTCATAGGTCTGTTTGTTAGCTCTCACGGGAATAAGTATATCCTGGTTGTTATAGACTATGTCTCGAAATAGGTAAAGGCCATAACGTTTCCAAACAGTGAAGGAAAGAGTGTCATGGGCTTTCCTCGAAGAAATATCATTTCTAGGTTCAGAACACCTCGCGCAATTATCAGTGATGGCAGTTCTTATTTTTATAACAAATGTTTCAAAGCTCTCCTTGAGAAATATGGTGTGAAAGATCATGTGGTGATGCGTTACCATCCCCAAACAAGTGGGAAAGTAGAAGTATCGAATAGAGAAATTAAAGAAATCCTATCTAAGACTGTGAATGTGAATCAAACCGATTGGTCTGCAAAGTTGGCTAATGCATTGTGGGCCTACCACACAACATTCAAAACACCAATTTGTATGTCCCCATACCAACTGGTCTTTGGAAAGGCTTGTCACTTGCTAGTTTAACTTGAGCGTAAAGCGATGTAGGCATTAGAAAAGATGAACCTAGATCGAAATGAAGCAACAACATCTAGGTTAATGTAGATTAATAGCTTGATGAGTTCCGATTAAGAGCATATGAGAGCTTTGCATTACACAAACAAAGAATGAAGGTCTAGCATGACCGCAAAATATAGAATCACCAATTTGGACCAGAGGACATGGTGTTTCTTTACAACTCCATATTGAAGTGGTTTCCTTGGAAATTCAGATCTAAGTGGATGGGACCCTTCTGAGTAGCACATGTCTTCAGTCATGGTGTCATCGAGTTAGAAAGTCGAGATGGAAAAATCTTCAACGTCAATGGTCAAAGAGTCAAGCTCTACATGGGAGACATGAAAGAAATCAAGATAGTGGAAGAATGGGACCTTGATGATGCATAATGACTGAACATTTCCTCGTGGTGCTGCGACACTAAATTAGGCATTGCTTGGGAGGCAACCCAAGGTATGCCCGTAGTTCTTCATTCCTTTTTTGTTATCTACTTTGGGGGCAAAGTATCATCTTTTTGGTGGGGTATGGGAAGTTATGGACTTGATGAAGTCTGAGTAGCTTTTAGTCCATAACTATCCTATTTTTGATTCCAATGTTTTCTTGCCGTGTTTTTTATTTCTTGTGGATGATTTTACTTTCTGTTGAACCGACATGTTTAGGTGTTGTAGATTTGTAGATAGATAGTGATTACTACTTTTGGCATGTATATAATCTTGAATAGTCTTATAAATGTTTTAAAAAAATGACTACCCTCAAAATTTTTGGGATTATTGATTACCATTGCAATTTTGCATGTGATTTTCTGGCAATAGAGAGGGAAAGTTGATGCTTGAAGCATGACCTGACAGTCTATGTTAATTGTGTATGGAATGCCATGTGTGTTATATGAGCTAATTTTGTCATATTCATGCATTGTGTACTGATTCAGAACTTTCCTTGTTACTCTAAAATTGGATTAGAGATATTGGTTGATTAGGAAAGGATCTAAGGCCTTTGTTATTTAAGATAGTCCACTTTTTCCTAAATGACCTAATGTAGTAGTTTACTCCTTGTTCCAAATGTTTGAGCTTTACATGTACATGTTCTTTCTTAACACCTCGATAGCCTAACTTTGTTTCGTGAAATACCTTGATATTGGCCTTGGTCTATCCTTGAACATATGAACCTTGATTGAGGCAAAAAGCCTAAGTTGAGGGTGGCTACCAAAGGTAGCCCAGGCTTAGGGAGTGGATAGTATGTACTTCATCTCAGGCTAAAAGCCAATGTTAAGGGTGGCTTATGTTATAGTAAAGTAACAAAGATGAGGTAATTAGTTGGAAATGAAAGAAAAGATGGAAAATCATGTGCCAGGTGAGAGGAAAAGGAATACCAAGTGCCTTGAATGAAAAAGAATAGCAAAAGGAGTTCAAAAATGAGGCACAGTTGAAAAAGGAAAAGAAAGCACCCATAGAATCTTTAGTATGAAGAATAAAGGAGGACAAAATGAAAAAGGCTGAGTTGTTGAGGTGAAAATGTTGAAAAACGTGGTTCAAGGAGGTCTTTTATTTACTAATTCCCAAATTACCTTAGCAAAACCTCATGAGCCTATGTTACAAGCCCATAAAATCCTAAAGTGATCCTAATCCAGCTAGTCAATAGTCCGGAGTATGATTATATGGGCAAGTCTATGTTGTTGGTTATCATGCATGCATATCATTTCTGAGAGTAAGAATGCTTGCACAATCCTTGATCTTTGATTTCTTTTTGAATGAAATGGAGGGACTTCTTTATTGTGAGGGAATTCGCATTGCATGATTGACATATGACTTGTTCAACAATTGTGAATTGTCGATACTCCTTAGCTTGTTATAGTTGGATTATCAGATGTATCATTATTTATTTGTTTGCTTGGTGGCTATTTAATCATGTTTGAAAATGAGAGTTGGGTATATGAGTATGAATTGAGTGATGTGTATGCCATTAGGACAATTGTCATGTATTTTTTTATTGTCTATTCAGATCGAGTCATCGCTTGAAGAGAAGCAACAATTCTAAGTTGAGGGTGTTGATGTGCTGTCAAATTACAACACCATTTGATGCATAAAACATAGGACTTTGCATATTCTTTAATGCAACTTTTTTTTTATCATTTTTATGTGTTCTTTTGCTGTTCTTATAGAAGATATAGGTTGGCATGATTTTGGAAGAAAATAGTAGATTTTGATAAAGTTCAAGGCATACGAGTCACGGTACGAGTCGTAGCCTAAGCTACGAGTCATAGTGTGCCCTTGTAGCAGAAACAATGTCCAAAAATTAGAAATTTTCAAAGTGAAAGTCAACTATACGAGGCTAACCTACAAGTCATGTCTTACAACGATTCGTAGGAGGGGACCTCATAGCCAGAAATAGTATTGCCAAAATTTGGACCATGAACTGTAACTAGAGGCTACGAGAAGACATTACTAGTCATAGAGCAAACAATGACTCATAGAAATGGATCATAGCAGTCAAGTCCAAAATGCCAAGTGCTGACTATAAAAGTCTGATTAGGACTTGTAAGTCACGAGCCGTCCCTACTGCGAACTGTATTTTCTATTTTATTTTTACGGCCTTTTTGTAAATAGTATAAATAGTTAATGATAGGGTTTTTGAAAGGGGGATTTGACACTTTTATAGATTCTACAACTTTGAATATTCTTAGAGAGCACTTTTCTTAGGGTTAGAGTAGATTTTAGGTTTTTAATTTGAAGACCCAACTTGGGGGCTTTGAAATCACTTGTATTCAAATTCCATTGTTGCAAGCTTGTGGTTTTATTATCAAAGTGGTGTTGTTCTTCATTTTTCTTGGGTAATTTCTAAACCATGTTTACTTTATTTAATGTTTGTAATTTTTCCCTTACCATGAGTGGCTAAGCACCCACAATTTGAGGTTGTGGGAACCATGGTGGGTTGACTTGAAATAACTCGGATTTTGTGCATTTCTTTAATTGGGTAATTGCTTGTATTGTCTCTTTCATTTCATTTTGAATGTTGTTTGGTGGTGGCCAATACCTTACCCCGCTTACTATCACGATCCTGACCAAGGTAGTGAAGAATAGGAAAAGGAAAGTAGATGACAGGATTCAATTGATGTGTTCTCGCCTAATCAACCAAACCTAACCAAGGGGAGGTTTACTGAAACAATAGGTAACAGTTAGTTGGCACACTATGGTTTCTTACTAAGTGTCATGGTGAAATTCGACCTTTACCTTCAAAAGAAGGCTGGAAGAACCTAATTTACATTCCTGCATGCGATGTGTCGATTAGAGTTATGTTATCTGAGCTATTTCAGTTAACGAATCATAGGGGACACAATTCCCAAGTTGTCCCTCAATTTGATTGTTTCTTCGTAGTAGTAGTATAGTGTTTTTATCTTCTTTTATTTCAAAATTGCAAAAATCCCCCCATCCTAGAGAAATTAGTTGATCGATTCTTAAAATAATTGTTAGTGAATCAATATGGTCAACCCCGTATTCCCTGTGGATTTGACCCAAACATCTGGTTAGGTTTATACTTGATAACGACCACTATACCATTGGAGCGTGAACATTATTTATATTTTCAAAAATTATTTTTTGTGCAAAATGTGGGTAAATGGCCTCAGAACAGAATTTTGACATTTCCAACAGCTTTAGAATGTCCAAATTAGGCTAGAGGCATGGTCGGTTTGAGAACCAAGGCCTTCGATGTGAGTTTGTTCGAGATTATGCATTTTTGCCTTCAAAACTGGCCTATGATTGACTTTGGTCAACACATTGAGAATATGTGCTTGTATGGAAATTCGAACAACGTGGTTAGCTCTATAATATCGAGTTTATTCTAGAAAGACCATTCATTTGGTTCTTAAGGTTTCGGGACTCATTTCGATCCCTTCAATGAAAGTTTGCTAAAAATGGTCGTGGGAGTGGGACCTATTATCAGTTGTAATGACCTTATATGAAAAATTTGCCTACAGTATTAAATCTTGAACATCAATTTTCATTGGGTACCATAGTTCATTTGTGTATATGGGGTCCCAGATGAATTTCAAGTACCCCATCGACAATTTTAGAATTGAAAAACTCTATATTTCAGTTGGTTTTCTAGTGTAGGTGACCCAAACCCTTGCGAATGTGGTCAAAGGGCCTCCTTATTTGTATTTCAAGTCCCTATAACTTTCACGAATGTGGAGCCTTGTCTGCGATCGCAGATGTCTAGCTGGGTTGGCATTCGGAAACATATAGGGACCTTTTGCGATCCCGAAGGGCATTTCTTCCGTGCTCCATAATGTGAAGGTCATTTGAGTGGCCTATTTAGTTCTGTTGCTTAGACGATTTCAACTTATTTCATAACTTTTCAAGGGACATAATTTACCTATTTTGAACTCCAAGTTGGCGATTCAAAACCCTAAGTTCAAGAAAATTTCATGAGGGATACATTGGCGAGTTCGAAAACCTGATTTGAAGCTTTGTTTAATGTAAAATTGTATTTTTAGTTTTTGTATGGAGGATTTTTGAAATGCATTTTTGGTTGATTTTGAATTGTTATAACCTAAGCAATTGGGACCTATTTTTAGTGATCTTTAGTTTTATTTTAGATATGGGATAGTTGGTTTTGTCTTTCGGAAACCTATTTTTAGTGCCAATTTTAGGAGTTTCTTGACCAGAAATAAGTTTCTAACTTGTTAATTTAGTTGGGAGTACCATTTTGGAACGATTTCTAAGGTCAATTTTGAAGTCCCATATGTGGGTCCCATATTTCGCGTTTTAGGCCTCCTAATTGGTCCATCTCTAATTTTTTGTAACTTCGGTGTATAAATGACCGTAATGATGTTGTAAATCCATATTTCATAGCATGACAGAGTTCAAAGGCGATTCGAAAGGGAAAAGCTCTGGCAAAGTGAGTTGCAGCATGCCTGATCGACCTACAGGTAGGCTACAATTTTCATCCTTTTAGATTGAGTTGCATTGTGTCAGATCGTGCTGAATTAGTTTGAATTTGGATGGGGTAACCTTTTTATATACCTTAGGTGTTTGAATTTACAGTTTAGGCCTCTATAGGTAATCTCAGGCAGTTGTAAGATTGTTTGCTACCTTGTTAGTTAGAATAACTATTAGTATTATCGTCTGTTATTTTTTTATTTTTTGTAACATGTAGGAAATGTTTGTGTCAGGACCCAAAATGGGCCATGAGTGGCACCCATACTTACCCACCTAAATGGGCGAACCAACATATAAATCCCAATCGACACTGATAATTCAACTTATAAAATATGATAATAATCGAGAGGTTAAACTCTTAAGGTAGAAATAACCCAAAATTACTAAGTTTATTACTTAATGTTCCCTAAAATCTGAAAGTCATTGCATCAAGTACACTAATATCAAAATACCAAGTCTAAGAATATCAACTCCAAAATTAAAAAAAAGTGGTTTATGTTCGAAAGCTAAGGACACCATGACAAGACAGATAGGATCGAACACAATCTAGAGAAATAGCTCACCCTGTAGCCGATGTGTTGCAGACTAACTAGAGTTGAGTGTGAGTCAAAGTCGGTGGAAGACTCGCTGCACTCCACAAAACAAAACAAGAAAAGTACAAGTAGGAGTCAGTATGGGCAACGTGTACTGAGTAGATATCATCGGCCGACTCAAAATAGAAATCAATATGCATAAGATAAAAATAAGAATCAACTATAACCTTAACAGGGAGCAACAACAGGGACAAGTACATAACCAATCAACGATATCAATGATACAAATGACGACTCAAGCCTCCATATCACATTTCCTTTGGGAGATAGGTTCTTTGAATTTGAGTACATTAAATTAGTTTAACAAGTTATCCTCATTATTATCGTGCCGAAACGTGACACTCGATCCTATAATGTATGTCGGAATGTGACTCTTGATCCTATAATATATGTGTCAGATGTGACACCCGATCCTATAATGTATATGTGTCGGAACGTGACACCGATACTATAATATATATGTGTTGGAATGTGACACACGATCCAATATATATAATTCATTATTCTTTATCATTACTTCTCATTTCATTACCAATGTTTCATCCAGCCTTCTTTATTCAAGGCAACACTGTGAGAGTCAAGTTCAAATTATGGGTTTCATGGTCTTGGGATTGCAGACCAATCACAACAATACCTCACTCAACCAAACCACAACAATTAAGTGCATAGAAAATATCACAACTTTACTCAATGACTATCAATTGCTATGAAGAGTCTACTTATTAGATAGAATAAACCACAACCTACCTCAACTGCAGAATCGAAACCAAGTGAGCTAGACCACCAATGCTTTCCCTTTCCTCAACGCCTCAAAACCTTTAGAATCTATCAAATATATATAATATTTATAAGTAACAAGTCCATAGACATCAACATTACTATATGCCTGGCCGAGACTAGAACTCAGTCAATTTCACAATCAAGTTCCTAAATTTCAAGCCTAGAATTAAGTTATAGTTCCTCTATATATCAACACCTGATTTATAAAGTGATAACCATAAGAATAAACTAAACGAAACTACACCAAAATTAACGTCGAACTGCATTAACCAATTCACATTCTGTACCATTATGATATACATATGTACTGACCCACTGCAACTTTCCTCATTAAACAAATACATGTTAGGAGAATTGAGGACTTCTTCTATACAACAACTATTTAATTTATATTCCTACCACTAGCACGTTCTCCAACACCTATTACAACTAATCAACTCATAAATCTTAACAACAACATATACTACTTATATCCCCTTATATCTAATTACTAATAAAGATATGTTAGGCAAGCTAATTGGAAGTGATACCACACCATGAGAACATTAACTGTAGGAATCTACTGTTCAACAGTGACATCATATGAATACATCTCTTAATCCTTGTTCGTCATTGACCAACCACTACGCTTTATTCACCCACTAAAACTTGATCCAATAGACAACAATCACTCTACTAATTTCAGTCCTTTTTCTTTCACAATTTAAGCTATATACTAATAATAATAACATGTCCTATAATTATTCATGAACACAGAGTTTAAGCATGGCTGAAATACTTTACTTGATGCACTGGATTACTCTCATATGGCTATTGAAGGAAGTTCTCAGGAAACCCTTTTGTTCTTCTTCTTTATTTTGACCTAATTATGTACTAACAATCCCAAATTATATCGACTTAACTTAATAAATATTGAACAAATAGTTTAAAATTTTAACTACATTATCACTTTAGCCCATTAAGTAACTTAATAATCTACATTTACCCTTAAACTGGATAACAAAGTTATTGAACTGTCCAAAAGTCTCTTTAAAATTTTATAAAATAAATCTTTTAAAACTCTATTTCTCAAAAACGACTTGAGGGTCATTACATTAGATACCAATTTACCCACTTTTCATCCCCAAACAGTCAGAAGAAAAGCAATGGTAGGAATAGGTACCTGACTCAATGAAAAGATGTGGATACCATCCACACATATCTGTCTCATTCTGCCAAGGAGACTCCTCAACTGGACGATTCTTCCACTGGACTATCACTGATGCAATCTCCTTTGATCTCGACTTACGGACCTCCCAATCTAGGATAGCTAGAGGTGTTTCCTCATAAGATAGGTTCTCATCAAATAAGACTGAATCCCAGCGAAAAATGTAGTTCCCATCACCATGATATTTCTTCAGCATAGACACATGAAACACTAGGTATACTCTGGATAGACCTGGAGGCAAAGATAACTCATAGGTTACCTCTCCCACACACTTAAGAACTTCAAATGGTCTAATATATCTCAGACTGAGCTTATACCGCTTACCAAACCTCACCACACCCTTCATGGGTGAAACCTTTAACAATACTTGCTCTCTCTTTATGAACTACAGGTCCCTAACCTTTTGGTTTGCACACTCCTTCTGCCTGCTCTGTGCTACTAGAAGCTTTTCTTGAATCAATTTCACCATCTCTAATGACTCCCTTAGAAGATCAGTACCCTAAGGCCTCACCTCGAATGCATCAAACCAACCAATAGGAGACCTGCATCTCCTCCTATATAATGCTTCAAATAGAGCCATGTCAATACTCGAGTGATAGTTGTTATTATAAGAAAACTCTGCTAAAGGTAGGAAGCGTTCCCAGTGACTGCCAAAATCTATCACGCACGTGCGAAACATATCCTCCAATACTTGAATTGTCCTTTCGAACTGTCCATCAGTCTAAGAGTGAAAAGTAGTACTAAGATCCAAAAAAGTACCCAGCTCAACCTGCAAGGTCCTCCAAAAATTATAAGTAAACTGCGTATCTCTATCAGATATTATGGAAATTAGAGCTCCATGCAGATGAACAATCTCGCAGATATAAAGTTTGGCTAATTTCTCTACATTATAAGTCACCTTTACCGGAATGAAGTGGGAAGTCTTAGTCAACCTGTCAACGATCACCCATATTGAATCAAACTTACCCAATATCTTTGGAAGACCAACCACAAAGTCCATGACAATTCTTTCCCACTTCTCTTCAGGATGGGCATCCTTTGGAGAGTTCTCCCAGGCCTCTGATGCTCGTACTTTACTTGCTGATAATTGGGACACTGAGCAACAAAATCAGCAATGTCATGCTTCATTATACTCCACCAATAATGCTACCTCAGATTATGATACATCTTGGTTGTACTAGGATGTATAGAGTACTTTGAACTATGAGCTTCTTTAAAAATAGTCTGAACTAAATCATCCACCCGGGCCAGACATACCCACCCCTTAACCCTTAGAATGCTTTCCTCATCAATCACGACTTACTTGGCCTCTCCTCGCAACGCTATATCACGAATTCGCCTCAGCTTCTCATCATTAAACCGCTTCTCTTTAATGTTGTCAAGAAATGATGATTTTGCCTCTAAACAGGCCAATAGTCCTCCCTTCTCAATTACTTCCATCCTTATAAGGTCGTTAGCTAGCGCTTAGAACTCTTTAGTTAATGGAAGCCTAGAAGCCTGCAGATGAGCTAAACTCCCCATACTTCCTGCTTTTCTACTCAATGCATCAGCCACAATATTAACTTTACCAGAGTGATAGAGAATAGTGATATCATAGTCTTTTAGCAATTCCATCCATCTTCTCTGCCTTAAATTTAAATCCTTTTGCGTGAATATATGTTGTAAACTGCGATGATCATTATATACTTCACATTTAACCCCATATAGATAATCCGTCCAATGCTTCAATGCAAACACAACAGCAACCAACTTTAAATTATGAGTGGGATAATGACGTGCATGCACTTTCAATGGCCTTGAAGCATAGGCGATTACATTCCTCTCCTGTATTAACACTGCACCTAAACCATAATAAGACGCATCACAATAAACAATGAAATCTTTACCTTCCACTGGCAAGGCAAGAATCAGTGCGGTAGTCAATAGGGTCTTGAGTTTCAGAAAACTCTCTTCACACTCATCTGACCATATAAATGGAACATTCTGCTTGGTCAAACTAGTCAGTTTGGAAGCAATAGAGGCAAATCCTTTGAATAATCGATGATAGTAGCTAGCCAAGCCAATAGAACTCCTCACCTATGAGACATTAGTAGGTCTTGCCCAGTTTTTCACTGCTTCAAGCTTCTAAGGATCCACCATAACTCCATATTTAGAAACCACATGCCCCAAGAAGGAAACTAAATCAAGCCATAACTCATACTTAGAGAATTTGGCATATAATTTCTTGTCCCTTAGTAGCACTAGAACAATTCTTAGATGCTCTTCATGCTCCTTTTTTTTTCTTTGAGTAGATCTCTATATCATTAATAAAAACAATAACAAAGATATCCGAGTATGGCTTAAAGATTCCATTCATTAAAATCATGAAAGCAGCAGGAGCATTTGTAAGTCCAAAGGACATTAACAAAAATTCATAGTGCCCATATCTTGTTCGAAAAATATTCTTTCACACGTCGACCACTTGTATCTTTAACTCGTGATAACTAGATCTCAAATCAATCTTTGAGAAGACAAAAGCACCCTACAACTGATTGAATAAGTCATCAATACGGGGAAGGGGGTACCTGTTCTTAATAGTTACCTTGTTCAACTGTCTGTAGTCTATACACATACAAAGGCTACCATCTTTCTTCTTCACAAAAAGAACTGGAGCACTCCAAGGAGAGACAATTGGTCTAATAAAACCTTTACCTAACAACTCTTGAAGTTAGGCTTTCAACTATCTCCATTCAATCGGGGCCATAATGTAAAGTGGAATAGAAATAGGACGATAGCTAGTTCCAAATCAATATAGAAGTCAATATCCCTATACGGTGGCATGCCAGGTAGGTCTATAGGAAAGACATCCATAAATTCATACACTATCGAGACAGATTCCACTGAGGGCACTTCAAAACTATCGTCTCTAAGACGTGCTAAAAAGGTTGAACAACCTCTACTCACTACTTCTTTTCATGCAGAAAAGAGATGATTCAAACGGGAGAAGGAAAATGATAACTTTCCCACGCCAACTAATCCATCCCAGGCTTGGCCAATGTCACAGTCTTAGCATTGCAATCCGAGATGGAAAAATTTGGAGAGAGCCAAGTCATACCCAAGATAATGTCAAAGTCAACCATCTCAAAAATAATCAAATCTACATAAGTCCAGCTACCCACAAAAGTCACAAGGCAAGACCTATACACCTTCTCAACTAACATAGATTCACCAACAAGAGCGGAAACATGAATAGGCGCATTAAGTAAGTCATAATGCAAATTAAGTCCATCTGCAAAAGTAGAAGATACATATGAAAAAGTGGATCCAGGATCAAATAATGCGAAGGCGGTGCGATTGCAGACTAGAAGGGTACTTGTGATAACAAGATTTGATGCCTCTGCCTCTGGCCTCCCTGGAAAAGCATAACAATGGGGTCTATCAGATATCTAACCATTTCTTCTGCTAGGCTGCGTACCAGTAACTCCAACCTGCACGCCACCTCAGCCGAACTGGTGACTCCCATAACCTTGGCCACTACGTCCTCCAGATGGACGACCTATACCATAACCACCTCGACCTCTAGCTACTGGGCCTCTATAACCCTGATCATACTAAGGTTGATTCTGCCTTGGACAATACCTTCTAAGATGCCCAACCTCACCACATCCATAACAAGCCCTAGAATCAAGAGTGGGGCTCTGTGAAGATGAAAAAGATGGAATATAACCCCCAAAATTAAGGGGAGGCTGGCTAGTTCCTGATGGAACCATATTTGAAACCTGCAATGAAGACTGAACCGGATGGGCTGAGTAACCATCTGAACTCTGTCCTCTAGAGTAAGACCAGATAAAATCTCCTCCTTTACGAAACTTCTTAAATGTTTTTGTCTTGGTGAAATCATCTGGCTTCACCCCTTCTACCTGTATAACAAAATCAACCACCTGCTGAAAGGTCTTTGCTGAATCAGCCATCTGCAAGGCTGAAATTTGCAAATCTGACCTTAATCCCTTCATGAAGGGACGAATCCTCTCCTCTTGACTGAAACAAAGTTGAGTAGCATATCTAGATAGAGCACCAAGTTTGGCCTCATAAGATGCAAAAAATATCTTCCCCTACTCCATATTAAGAAACTCGTCTCTTTTCTTGTCCCTCAAAGTCCAAGGAATATATTCTCTATGAAAAATCAAAAAAGATTTTCCAAGTCATAGGTGGTGCCTCTGCTGGCTGACACTCAACGTGCAACCCCTACCATAGTTTAGCATCTCCCTGAAGCTGGTATGTCACAAATGCAACACCAAATCGCTCTATGATATCCATCTTATGAAGCAACTCATGGAAATCAACAAGGAATTCATAAGCATCCTCAAAATTAGTGCCTTTAAAGACCGGAGGATTCAATCTTAGGAACTTGACAAAAAGATCATGCTGGTCACTAGTCATTATAGGCCTTGTAGTCAATCGAGGAAACATGTATGTCTCCAAAGATGCATCTATACGAGGAGTCATAACAGTTGCATGTTGTAATCCCTGAACCTGAGGGACTGCAGGCGCTTGGCCCTTATCAGATAACCCACTGAGATAGGTGAGAACCTGGTGAATCATCTCTGGGGCAGGTTGGGGTGGTGCTTCCTTATCATGAGGCTGCTCATCTACCACTTCAACATCCTTTCTAGCTACCTCATCAGATGGTGGAGGGGCTGCTGCTCTTTCCCTGGTTGGACCAGCTGCTTGGCCCCTACCTCTGGTGGGCTTTCTCCCACGAACTCTACCACGACATCTCATTACTCCTCCTCCTCGGCCTACGACTGGCTCAGGCACTATTTTTGCTCTAGTTCTAAGCATCCTGCGAAATAGAATGAAGAGAATCAGATACTAAGTTGTATCAACTAGATACCAATCGGATTCAAGTAACAACATGAAAGACATAAAGAAGGGTCGAAGAAAATTAAAGGCGTCCCATACCGTTCTGCGAGACTCTACTAGACCTGTCCTTGTGTGATGAGATCATTGAACGAAAAGCTCTGATACTAAGTTTATCACGATCTAAAATGGGCTGTGAGAGGCACCCATACTTACCCTCCAAATTGGGCGAACCAACATATAAATCCCAATCGACACTAATAATTTAATTTATAAAATATGATAATAATCAAGAGATTAAACTCATAAGGCAGAAATAACCCAAAATTACTAAGTTTATTACTTAATGGTCCCCAAAATTTGAAAGTCATCATATCAAGAACAGTAATATAAAAATTCCAAATCTAAGAATATCAGCTACAAAATGAAAAAAAATGAGTGATTTATGTTCGAAAGCTAAGGACACCATGACAAGACCGATAGGATCCAACGCGATCTAGAGAAATAGCTCATCCTGGAACCTGATGTACTGAAGATTGACTAGAGATGAGGGCGAGTCAAAGTTGGTGGAACACTGGCTGCACTCCACAAAACAAAACAAGAAAAGTACAAGTAGGGGTCAATACGGGCAACATGTACTGAATAGATATCATCGGCTAACTCAAAATAGAAATCAATATACATAAAATAATAACAAGAATCAATCATAACACTTAACAGGGAGCAATAACAGGGACAAGTACACGACCAATCAATGATGTCAATGATACACATGAGGACTCAAGCCTCCACATCACATTTTCTTTGGGAGATAGGTTCTTTGAATTTGAGTACATTAAATTATTTTAACAAGTTTTCCCTTATTATTATCGTGTCGGAACATGACATTCGATCCTACAATATATGTGTTGGAACGTGACACTCGATCCTATAATATATGTGTCGGATGTGACACCCGATCCTATAATGTATATGTGTCGAAACATGACACCTGATCCTATAGTGTATACGTGTCGAAATGTTACACTCAATCCAATATATATAATTCATTATTCATTATCATTACTTCTCATTACATTACCAATGTTTCATCCATCCTTCTTTATTCAAGGCATCACTGTGAGAGATCAAGTTCAAATTATAGGTTTCATGGTCTTGGGATTGCAAACCAATCACAACAATACCTCAGTCAACCAAACGACAACAATTAATTGCATAGAAAATATCTCATCTTTACTCAATGACTATCAAATATATATAATATTTATAAGTAACGAGTCCATAGACATCAACATTATTACATGCCTAGCCTAGACTAGAACTCACTCAATCTCACAATCAAGTTCCTAAATTTCAACCGTAGAATTAAGTTATAGTTCCTCCATATATCAACACTTGATTTATAAAGTGGTAGCCATAAGAATAAACTAAAACGAAACTATAGTAAAATTAACGTTGAACTGCATGAACCAATTCGCATTTTGTACGATTATTATATACATATGTACTGACCCACTGCAACTTTCCTCATTAAACAAATATATGTAAGGAGAATTTGGGAATTCTTCTATACAACAACTATTTAATTTATATTCCTACCCCTCTAACATGTTCTCCAACAACAACTATTTAATTTATATTCCTACCCACTAACATGTTCTCCAACACCTATTACCACTAATCAACTCATAAATCTTAATAACATATACTACTTATATCCCCCATATCTAATAACTAATAAAGGTATGTTAAGCAAGCCAATTGGAAGTGATACCACACCATGAGAACATTAACTGTAGGAATCTACTGTTCAATAGTGACATCATATGAATACACCTCTTAATCCTTGTTTGTCATTGACCAATCACTACGCTTTATTCACCCACTAAAACTTGATCCAATAGACAACAATCACTCTACTAATTTCATTTCCTTTTCTTTCACAATTTAAGTTATATACTACTAATAATAACATTTCCTACAATTATTCATGAAGACAGAATTTAAGCATGGCTAGAAATACTTTACCGGATGCAAGTAACCCTTTTGTTATTCTTCTTTATTTTAACCTAATTATGTACTAACAGTCCCAAATTATATCAACTTAACTTAATAAATATTGACCAAATAGTGTAAAATTTTAGATACATTATTACTTTAACCCATTAAGTAACTTAATTACCTACATTTACCCCTAAACTAGATAACAAAGTTATTGAATTGTCGAAAAGACTCTTTAAAATTTTATAAAATACACCTTTTAAAACTCTATTTCTCAAAATGACTTGAGGGTCGTTATAGTTTGTTGGGGTTGGGGTTGGGGTTCGGTAGATTGAAACGCCTCTTATGTGCTTCAGAATGCCCCAAAATTATAATTATCATACATCTCAAAATTCATGCGTGATTTAAGAAATCGGGCTTCATATTCTTAATCAAGGTGTGAAATGGAGTGGGAAATGGGTATAACCTGTATTTTAGAAGACTCGTACTGAAAAATATTTTTTTTTAATTTTTGAATTCCAGTGGTTGTCCGAGTGCAGGCTGCGATGAGCCAGGGGTGTGAAGTAGTAGTTATACCAGGCGTGTTTGGTCTGCATCGTGCCAGGGGCACATACCAGCATAAGTTTTTCCTCAATTTTCTTATTTCGTCCGGGGGCATTTGGGTAATGAGCCAATGCCCATTTAAACATGAAATCTTTCATGCTTAGCAATTTTTCAATTTTATAACTCACAAAACCCTCTCTAAAACCTCTCCAAGACATTATCAAACCTCTCATTCAAATTCAAGGATTTCAAGCTCAATTTTGGAACTCAAGAACCCATCTCAAGCTTAAAGTTTTCCTCAACTCAATTCAAAGAAAATCCAAGTTTAAGGTATATGGGTCTTAATACATGGATCCTTTCACCCATGGAGCCCAACCTTCTCCTTTTATGAAAATTTCATGATTTTAACTTGTATTAACTCATGGATATCTTTTATTAACAAATATGAAAAAAAATTATTTTGGGATCTTATCAAGTATTGATTTATTATGCATGAATGACTACTTTAAACTTATTCCATGAGTTGATTAGTATCTATTGAGACTATGCATGATTTGCGCAATGAAGGCTATGAACTTTTTATATGGATTTCATGATGCCCAAATTTGGGATTTTATTATATTGTTGGTGGGTTGATTTTGAATTGATTTTACACTTTTTGTTTTCCTCTTAAGTTGCATGATTTTGAACAAGTATTGTGAACCCACCATGTGTTTGATAAAATTATGTGATAAGAATTCTCAAATCATTGATGAGCTATTGTATGATTTTACTAGTCAAGTGTTTTAAGATAATTATGGACTCCCAAGCTTGCTTTGAAATCATGATGATTCTTTATTATCTACAAGTGAACCATTGAGCTCTCATGATAACTTTTATGCTCTTGTGAATTGTGAATCCTACTAGGAGGGGTCATGAATCATGTTGTACTCCTCACCCTCAAGTATAAGGCAAATGTCTACATGAAGGGGTCATTAACCATGTTGTATATCTTACTCTCATGTGCAACTTATTATGATACATTACCTAATGTCCACGTGAAGAGGTCATGAACCATATTGTAAGTCTTACCCTCATGTACGATATAATATCATGTACTATCTGTTACCTACAAGGAAGAGTCATGACTCATGCTATACTCCTTACCCTCTAGTACAAGGTATTTGGATGAGCTAAGCATGCCACGCTATTGTGTTGAACAAGATATGCAAGTTAAATATTTTATAAGCATGTTTTATTACGAGCATTGATCATACATGTCATAGTGAGACTATATACCTATTGATTATGATTACGCATTTTGAATATTATGACTTATGTATTAAATGCATTGCACCCCTCATACTTAGTGTATTCCAAGTACTAATGCTTACTTTATGCCTACATGATGTCACCACGTAGGGACCGGAGCTCTTTTTGATTATCCTCCTCCATATGACTAGTCGAACTATTCAAAGCTAGTCCTTGGTAACGCCTCAAATTTGGGGATGATATCTCCTTTCTTTCAAGTTATGTTGCGACTTCTTCTTTATTATGGACACTTATTATTATTTGTGTGAGCCCGGGAAGTGTCTTGGCCCTCGCTCCATTCTAAGTTAGAGGTGTTATTGGATACTATCTTTTGTATATGCTATGAGCTTGTCTCTTTTTATGCTTTTATGATTATCAAAGACTTTTGCTAGTTTCATTTTTCCTTTATATTAATTTACTCTTATTATTGCTTAATTTTGCTTTCGTAACTAAGATATATGCATGTTACAATCAAGAGGCTTGTTTGGGTTGTCTTTGGACTTCTCATTCGTCATATCACGTCTAGGCCTTTGGTTTGGAAAGAAAGGAAAGTTGAGCCCGAAGTTAAATCCTAGGTCATATGGTGTCGGGGGATGGTATCAAGGTGGATCCTGAAAAGACAGTTGTAATTACAAATTGGCCTAGACCATTGACCCCATTAGATATTAGGAGTTTTTTGGGTTTAGCGAGTTACTACCGTAGGTCTGTGAATGTGTTCTCTTCTATTGCCTCTCTAGTGACCAAGTTGACTCAAAAGAAAGCCAAATTTATGTGGACCGATGAGTGTGAAAAGAGTTTCCAAATATTGAAAGCTAAGCTTATCTCTACTCCAATATTGTCACTACTGGAAGGGCTAAAAGTGTTTGTTTTGTATTGTGATACTTCAAGGGTTGGTTTAGGTTGTGTGTTGATACAAAATGATAAGATGATAGCCTATGCTTCTAGACAACTCAAAGTACGTTAGAAGAATTATCCTACTCATAATTTTGAATTAGCCATCGTTGTCTGTGCTTTGAAAATTTGGCATCACTATTTGTACGGGGTGCATGTTGATGTGTTCAATGATCATAAGAGTCTCCGGTATGTCTTCACTAAAAAGGACCTCCGCTTGAGACGAAGAAGGTGGTTAGAACTTCCTAAGGACAATGATATGAATGTATATTATCATCCCAGTAAGGCTAATATAATGGCCGATGCTTTTAATAGGGTGTCCATGGGTAGCCTAGTACATGATGGTGATGGTTGCAAAGAGGTGGCTAGGGATGTTTATCTGTTGGCTAGATTGGGAATTAGGTTGGAAGAGGTGGATAATAGGGGTGTTGTGGTAGTTGATGGCTCTAAATCTTCCTTGGTTGAGAAGGTGAAAGCTAAGTAAGATCTTGACCCCACTTTGTTAGAACTGAAGCCATCGGTAAAGTGTGGTAAGGTAGAGCTTTTCTCCCAAGGGGGAGATGGTGTCCTTAGATACCAAGGTAGGTTATGTGTTCCTTGTGTTGATGGCTTGAAAGAAAAGATTCTTGAAGAGGCTCATAGTTCCTCCTATTCTATTCACCTTGGTTCTACGAAGAGGTATACAGATTTGAGAGAGGTGTATCTGTGGGGAGGTGTGAAGAGGGACGACATTGCCAAATTCATATTCGGTTGTCATAGTTAGCAACAAGTCAAAGTCGAGCACTAAAGGACAGGTGGCTAGGTACAAGACATAGAGATTCCAACTTAGAAGTAGGAAGAGATTAATATGGATTTTTTGGTGGAGGTACCCAAGACTAGAAAAGGGTTTTGATTCCATTTGAGTTGTGGTTGATAGAATGATGAAATCGGCTCACTTTCTACCGGTTAAGACGATATATGGTGCTAAAGAATATGCTAGGTTGTTCTTTGTAACTTTGTGAGGTTGCATGGAGTTCCTTTGTCCATTATATCAGATCGTGGTGCTCAAGTTACTTCACATTATTGGAGGTTCTTTTAAAGGGGCCGTGCTACAAAAGTTAAACTTAGTACGATCATTCACCCTCAAATGGATGGCCAAGCCAAAAGAACTATTCAAACACCTAAGGATATGCTTAGGGCTTGTATATTGGAGTTTAAGGGTAGTTGGGATGGTCATCTTCTATTGATTGAGTTTGCCTATAACAATAACTATCATTCTAGCATCGGTATGGCCCCTTTTGAGGCTCTCTATGATGGACGTTCTAGATCACCAGTTGCGTGGTTTGAGGTTGGAGAGGTGGCTTTGTTGGGACCAGATCTGGTTATGGAGGCTCTTAAGAAGGTTAGTATGATTAGAGAAAGTTTGAAGGTGGGCCAAACTCTCCAAAAGTCCTATGTCGATGTGAGGATAAGGGATTTTGAATTCAAAGTTAGTACTTGAGTCTATTTGAAGGTGTCACCCACGAAAGGTATGATTCATTTTGGAAAGAAGGTTAAGTCTGAGATATGTGGGTCATTATAGGGTAATGAAGAAGACTGGCAAGGTAGCTTATGAGTTGGAATTTCCTAGTGAGATGGATTTGGTTCATCCAGTCTTTCAAATATTCCATGTCAAGGAAATATGTGGGAGACCCTAATGCTATTGTGCCTCTTGATGGTGTGAGTGTTGTTGAATGCAACTTGACTTATGAATAGGTTTCGATTTTGGATAAACAAGTGAAGAGGTTGAGGAACAAGGATTTGGCTTCTGTTAAGGTCCTTTGGAGGAATCAACAAGTTGAAAGTGCTACTTGGGAGGCCGAAGTGGACATGCAAAAGCGATATCCTTATCTCTTCCATTCTACTCAAGCCTAAGGTACTAATTCTAAGTCATATATATGATCTTCAGTCTTATATTCAGCCCTCATGTCATTGCATATATTCATGTTTAAATTGACAAGTTCATGATGATTTTACACTTATGTTGAGATTTTTGAAATGATATTTAAGTGCTTTGTTGCATCCTTATATGGGATGAAATTGTCATGTTTATGTCTCTCATATATCTTTCTTTGACATTCGGGAAGGAATGTTCCCAAGGGGGAGATATTGAAACAACCCAAAAAGTGCGTGGAATCATAATTTCTATATAACTTAAAATTCGTGTGTGACATCGAAAGTCTGACTTCATATTCTTATTTTGGGGACAAAATTGAGTGGAAAATGGGTCTAACCCCGATTTAAGAGAAACCGTAGCAAAATTTGAAAATTGCAAAAATGTGATTTCCAGTGAGCTAGCGCGCTCTAGGCGCGACGTGCCATGGGCACAGAGAGGGTATAATTTTGTCCTATTTTTATGTTTTGGTCCAAGGATTTTGGGTCTTGGTCCTAAGCCTTCCCATGCGTGAAAATACTTATAATTAGTCATATTTCACATTCATATCATCCAAGACATTCCCTAATACTCTCTCAAACACTTAGACAAATATTTTACCCCAAATTTCAAGTCCCAAATCTCTTCCGGAACTTAAGGAATTCATCCAAGCTTCAAGTCTCAATTCAAATCTTCATCAAGAAATTCTCCAAAGCTAAGGTATGTGGGTTTCATTCATAGGTTCCTTTCACCCATGAAGCTCAAGCTTCCTTTTTACCTAAATTACATGATTACAAGTTGGTTTACCTATGGGTCTTACTTATTATGAATTAGACTATGAACTATGTTGAGGTTTCATAAAATTATTACTGTTTTAGCATGTTTTGAGCTACAAATCTAAGATCTATTGTGGAATTTGATGAAGGATTTTGATGTATATTTCTTGAGGGTGTTACCAAGTATTGATGGATGGTCTACATTGAATTTTCTTGCATGGTTTTACACTAGTACTACACACTCACCAGGTGTTTGATAAAATGTCCAGTCATGATTTCTTGAAGAATTGAAGGACCAATGCATGTCTTATGGGTAGAATGACTTTACGATGATAAAAGAAATGTATGTGCACGATATTCTCCTATATCGTGTTGCGAATTGACCATGCCCCACTCAGGTGGTTGTGAGCCCACATAACCATGTCGATGGGTTTGTGCCTTGATAACCATGTCGAGGGGTTTGTACCTTGATTACCGGGTTGAGGGGTTGGTACCTCAATCACCACGAGCGGTAGGGTGAGATGCTCCACCAACCAATTGAGGGATTGGTACCTCAATCACCATGGGTGGTAAGGAGAGACGATCTACCAACCAATTAAGGGTTGCTACCTCAATAGACTATGTATTTTATAATAATGGTCTCTCCTTGAACATGTATTATGTTCTATGTGAGCATGATTTACTTAAAGCATCTTCCATGCATGCCATATTGTTATATGCTAGTCATTGCCTATGCTTATGCATTTCGATTATGTTGCTTATCTCTTGTTGTATTGCATCCTACATACTTAGTACATTCAAATGTACTAACGTATATTTTATGCCTACATGTTATCACCGTGTAGGAACTAGAGCCCCACTTGATCATCTTCCTCCACGTAGCTAGTACGATTTCTCTCAAGCAAGTTCATGAGTCCTCCATTCCGGGGTCATGATCTCATGCTATGTACTAAGACTATATTTCTTTATGTATGTATTGACTATGAGAGTGAACCTGGTTGCTTATCTTGGCCCTCGCTCCTATCTAAGTTTTAGAGGTGTTGTTGGACATGTTATTTATTGAGCTTTGACTCTCTTTTTTTGATGTTTATGTTATGAAAATTTCCCTTAAGACCTTTGCTCTTATTTCTAATTTCATTATGTTGTTTAATTACTTCCGTGATCAATGATGTGTAATGATATGTTAAGAGACTTGTTTGGGCTCCCTTCGAGTTTCTCATTCATTGTGTCACATTTAGGCCCTAGGATTGGGTCGTGACATAAACAAAAAGAAAACTATTCAAGGGAAATGCCACACAAAACACGTATTTGAGGATGAAAGTAAAATATGTTGCTCTCAAGCTAATCAAGTCTAAATCAATTAATATACTATTCTCTAAATAATGGTCAGGAACAAAGAAAAAATGCAATTAATCCTACTATTTATATAGCTTTAAATGTGCAAAGGATAATGTTATAGACAATTCTATACAAACAAAATATACAGCCAAATTTTCCTGAATCACGAGACTGACATATTTTAGCATAACAAATTTATCATCGGATAAAGGAAAATTGCAATTCTAACCCATAGAACCGAAGACAATTTCAAAGCAAATTATGGTAAAAATTACCCGAAAATAATATGTGGGAAGTGCATCTCACAAAAAAAAAAAAACATAGCTAATTTTCCATATATAAGGTAAGATATCAATATAATGAAATCAACACATACAATACAGTACGAAAACAAATTCATCCTAGAAATAGAGGATTCACGAGGAAGAGGGAAAATCACCAATTCAAATATACAAGACAAAAGTAGAAAAATTATTTCATCATTTTAAAACTCATTTTAAGAAGCTTGAAGCAAATATTAAATACCTAAAAGTAAGATTTTGAGTATACATGGAAGTAATTATCAAATACAATGCGCTCGACTAATTTAGCTCCTTTACAAATAAGAAAGGGTTAAACTAGCAAAGTCTTACAATGACTTAGAATCACTTATAAATTAATTATCAAAGATTTTCAATAAATAAGGCCTAAATGCAAATCTAAAGCAACAGGAGCTGAGCCATTCGATCTGAACAACAATTCCAAAGATGGTTGTACTTAAATATAGAGACATGTAAACAAACTTAAAACACATAGACAAAACTCATAGTAAGCACTCTGACACATCTGAACAAAAAATGCAAAACAACCGCACATATGAAGTAAAAATTTTAGGATTTTTGATAAGCTCCAAAGAGGAGAATACAGCTCAGCGAAATAATACAAAAAATATGCAAAAGTAATAAAATTACATTTAAAGGACCAACAAACTAAAGGTGATGAGCTTGACAATGAAATAGCTTATCACCATGAATTGAGAAGTAAGCAAATGGGAGCAATCTTCTATTTTGCTAGAGAAGTTATGGAATCCAGAGAGAGAGCATAGTGTATTCGTTTTTCTTGGTCGGAGGGGGGTGGGATCCAAACCCTTCTAGTGAATAAAGGGGACTAATATATAGGGATAAAATAGGTCAAATTACGGGGAAATTGGATGAATTTGTGAGGGAATATTCTCCAATTAAAACTAAAAAATTAATCCAAATTCCCATAGCAGGAAATCATTAAAAAATTAGAGATATTAATCTCCTCTGTTTGTTTCAAGGGCGAGGAAAAATGAGGCAGGAGATGGTGACAACTGTGTGTACTGGGTGTTGGATGTTGGCGTCATTTAAGGATATCGTACATCGATGGTGATGCTCATTGGGTCACGCTTGTGCTGCTATACATTGCATGTGAAAGTGATGAAGGGGCCGATGCATGAAGGCCACATGAGTCAAGAGAAAAAAGGAAAAAGCAAAAAGGAAAGGGGAGCGCTTGTGGCTGTTGAAGGAGTATATATGTATGTAATGTATTGTATATGTTGTTGATATAACGGGGATTGGGTCGGATGTCCAAAATTTGGGCCAAAATTTTTGTCCAAAAATGGACCCGAGGAAGATCTTTAAAATGGTTGAAGAGATAGGAATTGAATTTAGGATTTGGTCATTATAAAATGACAATCACGACCAATTTAGGATTTAAAAGGTAGCCGAATTATATTAATTGATTAATTCAGCTAAAAGATGAATTAATGTAAATCAATTAAAAAGTTTCTTAAAAATATCAAAGAGAAATAATTAATTTAATCATTGACTAATTAATTCTAAAATAATTTTGAACCAAACAAAAATAATTATCAAAAATAAAATCTTTTGAACTGATTTTTTGAATGATCATGAAAAAGTAATAATTAAATACATAGTTATATATAAAAATGTATAAAGAAACATATTTATGATAATTACATGTAATTTTAAACATTAGAGATTAACACTAAAAGTAACTTCAAATAATTATAGTTTGAATTTTTCAAAGATATAATTATTTCAAATTATTGAAAATTGAAGAAACTCGATAATTAATTATGTTGTGGATGGTGTAAATTGGATGTCAATAACTGTCCCTTTCTTTGTATAGGGTAATAGAAAGAGACCTTGGACAAAGAAATTTGACAAATCCAATAATAGCCGGCCACATCTTCTTCTTTTGAAGGGGATTTGGTATGAACTTTGGCAAATTATGGCTGAATCCTGGTATCGAGTTTCCTACATATATTAGGTGCATTATAATTTAGGGCACTTATATTTCAAGATGCTTGATTTAATGTATGATTATGAAGGAATTCAAAAGCTTTCTCATAATGCAATTATGGAGAGACCAACATATTCGAGAACAAAATGAAAGGAGTTTGGCGTTTAGTCGAGTTTTTAACACTGAGCTCGCCTACATATCCCTAACATGGGAATTAGACTGCTTGTAGTTTGATTCAATTGGTAAAAATGAAACTCGTATTATGCTAAGATAATTTTTGATTAGGAGGAGTGACAAATAAATTGAGCATGAAAAAAAGGTTTGCAACCTCTTAGTCATGAATGTGGTGTACTTCGTACCCATATGTAAGAACTTACATGGATATAGTTTTCAAAGCTAATGGTACATTGTCACTCAGATTAGAAGGATTGCTTCTGGTGAGAGATCAGATCACTCAGATGCGAAACTTAAAATAACGTACCAAACGCCCACACGTTTTAGCTTCTGGATGGAGTGCAGTTGGATTTTGGTGGAAGTAGCTTCATAGCATTCATCCAAAGAGTTTGATATTCCTCTTCAAACTATGTCATAGTTCACTGCTAATAGAAAATTCCACGTTGTGCATATACTCCTGGAAGACTTAAACTTGATAATGCAATTAGTAAGAAAATATTATTGTAAAACATTAACTCTTGAAAATGACACCTCTTAGGCATTAACTTGTAAAATTATGGTCTTGCGAGCCAGAATAATTTAATGAGATAAAAAACTCAAGTAGCGAATAAAGAACACAATTACTCCTTCTATAGCAATTGAACCTCCATAACAATAACCTACAATCAGGAAAGCCAGCATACACAATATACACATTCACGATACTGATATATAACATAACTATAGATTGTTTCCAAAAATTTACAAGTATAAAATTAGCCATTTATCACACTTTATACAAATATTCCCATTAATATAATAAATGAAATGAAATGGGATATAATGAAGTGCATATGATTCAATGTAATTTAAAGTAATGATGATGCATATGTGTCCTGTGATACATATCTGTTAATGTAATAAGATTGAAACCATATAGCCCATGCATGGACCATGCATCAATCATCATCGTCGAAAGATACCTCAGCCACTAAAAACAAACTTGACAATCAATATACTCGCCAAAAAAAAGACATCGATAATCAATCTACTCACTAGAAGAGACCTCAACAATAATCACAAGCTAGAAAAGACCTCAGCCCGAATTCTCAAGCTCATACTCAATATAGCCAGAACCATTTCCAATTAGCATTTCATCAATAGTGGGACATAATCAATGTTTTCTTTCAACATAATAATCACTTCTGAATAAACATGAGAATATCCAAAGAGTCCACGAGAGTATGCAAATCAGACGAGTCCACGAGGGGTCTTTATGACCTGTAATTCCATTTATGATCCATAAATAGTGAGCGTAGAACCCAAGTCCAATTTTCTGCAACAAGAACATACCCAATGGAATCCTATAAGTGGGATCTGTGGAGGTTCTATTGTACGCAAACCTTACCACTATCTCAAAGGTAGAGAGGCTCAAATTGTGAGACCCATAATCTATGAAAGGGCCATTTTTAATTAAACCACCAATATTTTGGGGTTAATTATGAACCATTTTTAGAACCTAAGGTGTATTACTATTCATTCCATACTTAGAAAGTTTGAGAGAACGAAGGAAGGGAGAAAAGCTAGGGTTCCAAGTTTGTGACTTGGGGTAATTTTGAGCTTTGATTAACCTATGAATTTCAGGCATGCAAGGCTGCCTAAAGAATTGGACTGGGTTTATCCATGTGTCCTTTCATATACTCAAATCGAGCTTGTGTGTAGAGATTGACTAGACAGTTTTATAATCCTAATATTTGAGTTGTCTATGTTTACTGCAAGTCTTCATACATATTTAAGATCGTATTGATGGTACATATGTTGATTGTATGAGATTTGAGCATTTAGTTGTGCTATTGACATGAACCCTAGTTGCATAATTTAATGAAAAACATTATGCATTCAATTAAATTGAGAATATAATTTGTGAATGTCCTAATTGCGTAAAAATTAAGCATGATTGGAATATGAGATTATTTATTTATTGTTATGTGTTGAGCATGATTGACTGGAGTCTAAATAAATGTCATTGTAGAGTTAATGATTCTTGAAAGCATGATGAATTGATGTGTAACATTAGTTGATTGTTATTGGAATGAACATGTTGATCGGTTGATTTTTTGATTGATTAAACAAAGCTTGAATAAAACTAATATAAAGAGTTGATTGAATTGTTATATGAGCATAATGACTCATCGGAGGAGTATTGAGCATCGATATTGGCATGAGTAAATAAAAACTCTAACTCATAAACTACATTTCCAACATAGAATCAAGCTCATGCCTCTCATGCCTTGAAAATTAGATATTTATTGATTATTGATCCAGATTGGTTTGATCGTTCCGTACCTTGGCAAGGATTGGACAACTGTGGCGACAACATTACAAACGTTGAATCATTACTAGATTATAATTGATGGTTTTTGGTTAGAGAAACTCCCTACTTGTGCATAAATGAGTTAAATAAGTTGCATGTTAGGGTTCCCTTTAGGAGAATTACTTTATATAAATATTTTGCATTCTCGATTGGGTTGACCAGATAAATTGTCAAGTTAAATTATTGATTATTTGAGCTTGTTGAGATTGATTGTTTTGAGCTTTACTTGTTCCTTTAGCTATCTTACATACCAACATATTCAATATACTAACATCTATTTTGACCTACATCATTTACGATGTAAATACTGGTAATTAAGGAACACAATAGTTGTACCGTTAAGGACCAATTTTTACATTCCAAACATGGTGACTCCTCCTAGCTATCTGGAGGAGGGTTCTTTATATTATCTGGACTAGTCTTTGAACCTTTTTAGACTTTCATAGATATTGATCAGTGATGGTTGCTTTTTATTTACGTTCCAACTATATGCATTAGAAAGTATTATTGATAAAGTGATTCTATTATTTGGTTAATTCATATCCTTTAATTGAGTATTTACTTCTTCTATTGAATGCGATGTGATGATGAGGCCTAGTGATTGTCTAAAAAATCTGCAATGATTCTTCTTATGTTGGCCACAACAAGGATCCCCTCCTGGGGCATGACAAATAGCAAATGAAAGATATTAAAACTAGAAAGATGAAATTCCATTATAATCAAGGGCTATACAAATAATGAGAACTATCGAGATGATGTTGGAACCATCGAAGCTCATCAAGAGGGCAGATTGAAAGAATTAGGTGACCTCAAAACTCATAGCCAAAAAGAATTTGATTCTATGAAACTTGTTGCTTCTGAGATGCAAAAAAGCACGTACACATAAATTTCGAAAGAGGAAAAGAGTAGCTATGGATAGCAAGAGATTTCTTTTAGAGAACCCTTGTCAGATAGATATGATTATATGGAGAGAATGCCACTAGGGTTTCAGTTTGACTAATTTCCTTTTTATACTTTTTTTTTCGTTTCTAGACCCGATTTTGAGGCCAATTCTTCTTTTTTTTTTGGCCTTTTCAACTTGTCAATTTATATGTATTATGTATATCTAAGCGCTAGTAGGCAGGTAGATCACAGTCGACATGCATTTTCACCTAAGCAGACAACTACCAATTGATGTGCTTGCATCATCTGCTTGATTTACTATTTCTATTAATTATTTGTTCAATTGCTTTCACTATAATTTTATAATATCACTCCTACAAATCATTCTCCAGCTACTTCAACTGTGACCTTATTATATCATCACAACCAATCATTTTCAGTAATGTAAATATTATAATTAGGATAAAGTAAATTCTAAAATATAAATTAAGTATTATTTTGAGACAGGACAAATAAAATTAAACAACAATTTTAGCATCTTTTAATGATTATATTTGTGTCAAACGCCAAGTACTTTTTAAAAAAACAATATAAATAAACCAGAAAAATTTATGTATTTTACATGAAATAATAAAAAAAATATTATAAGTCACAATTATTACTAACTTAAACTTTAAAGGACATATTAAAAAATTTATATAGTTCTTGAAATTTTATTAGTGTACCATAAATTGGGACAAAGAGAAACATATATTGTTAAAAATTTATGTAAAATGCACTATAAATTGTAACAATTAAGAATTTAAAAAATTAATAAAATAAATAAAATATTGATTGATTGTCAAAATTTTATATATGCAACATAAATTGGAACGAAATAAGTAACACATATTGTTTATGAATAACATGAAATATATTATAAGTTGCAATAATTAACAACTTAAATTTTTTTAAAATATATATAAAAAATTATTTGTATTACATAAATCAAGATTAAAAAATATACATTAGGCCTGTGATAGCATAGGTTCTTGTAACTAGTAATTAAATAAAGTCCAAGGATAAAATCAATTTTAAAAAGGAAAAAAGAGACATAGATAGTATTAAAGGGGCAATCTACATTGTCAAATTCCAACCTTCAAGGGGCGGAAAGAGAGAGAAAGAGGATATAAAACCCTTATAAGCAAAATTTACTTTATTATCTTATTTATCTAATTTTAAATCTCTTATATCCGTGGAGACTGACGAACTTGAAATGCTATTGGGGATGTTTGTGCAATCATACCCATGGAGTTGGTATAAGTAGGACTGGTAGATAAAAGTCACTTGGTAATGCATTCGAGGTGAAGTAACTCGCCCATCAATTTATTTTGTTTTCTTTTTTGGAATAATTTTAAACACGATACATTGATCAAAATATCTGTATTAGGTCTACATTGAGGATGAAATTTATTAGTATTGAAAGACTTGTATCCTAATGGTATCAATGTTTTTTTTGGAATCAGTGGTGAAGAAGTTCTTTATTATCTCAGTATTCCAGTGAACAATGTGGTTTCCATGGAAATATTTGAAATCAACAGGAATAATTTGAGAAGATGGTAAGAGCAAACAAATCAAAAAGGGAATCTTGTAGATTTTAAATATTTGCAACAAATGAACAGAGACATCTTGGAGTGTGGTGGATTTTAAAATCTACCATGCTACAAGTCACGCCACTCCAAGGTGTCTCTGTTCATCTAATTTTGGGGAAGAAGCATGATTTTGGGTTTTGCTCTAAGTCAGATTCTTCATGCCGATCATTGTAGTTCTCTAATATATAGAGGTTACATATTATTCTCAGAAACCGATTATGTGAGGTTAATGGATGAGGTACATATTTCGTTGGGATTATTCAGAATAAATAGGGACTGACTATTTTTTTCTAATAGGCATAGATGTGAATTTTAGAGTTAAGGTAGGTATTTCAGATGGTAGAACAGTTTCAGTGTCTATACTTCTCAACAAGGTAGTATCAGCATGGTTTTGATTTTCTCAAGCAGTTCTGATGATTACAGATATTGTTGGTAGAGTTAGGTGGAGTATTGTGAGGAAAATAGATTTGGAAGAAGTTGTTGCGGTTCCTGAAGTGAGTTTGGGGTCTCTTCCAAGACAGAGTTTATCCAGGCATCATTAACTTCATAGGGATTCTTGTGGTCCTGGTAAAGAATGCAGGCCCAACTTCCTCATCTTTTCGTACTTGAGACTAGTATTGTTCATACTTTTATGGATTAAAGCTCTTTTACTAGTGGATGTTGTAATGACCCCTAGGTATTTTTTCTTATACTATATCATTTCCCTCATTAGAGCATTCCTATAGAGAACCCTAAGTAATTTCTAACCTACTAGCATAGGTAGTTCAGTTGCCTGGTCATTTGTTTGGCAGCTGTGCAGTCTTCTGTGTTTTGGAAGGCCTTATACCTTTATAAATTAATTTTTGTACAAAATGTGGGTAAATGGTCTCAGAACAGAATTTTGACAATTTCAACAGCTTTGGAATAGACAAATTAAGCGAGAAGCATGGTCGAATTTATAACAAAGGCCTTCGGTGTGAGTTTGTCCCATATTGTAAATTTTTGCCTTCAAAACTAGCCAACGATTGATTTTGGTCAATACTTTGGGAAAATGTGCCCAAATTGAAATTCCAACAACGTGGTTAGCTCCAAAATATCATCTTTTCTCTAGAACGATCATTCATTTGGTTGACAAGGCTTCTAGACTACATCTGAGTCCCTCGGTGAAGCTTGGCCAAAAATGGCCGAGTGGGACCGACAATTTGTTGTAATGACCTCATACGAAAATTTAAACTTCATTATTAAATCTAGAACATCGATTTTCATAGGGTACCATAGTCCATTTTTGTGTATGGGGTCCCAAATGAATTTCGAGTACCCCATCAAAATTTTAGAGTTGAAAAACTTTGTATTTTAGCTTGTTTTCTAGTGAAGATGACCCAAGCCTTTGCAAATGTGCTCGAGGAGCTGCACTCTTTGGAGGTTAATTCCAGGTGGTCTTTGAGAATGCGGAGCGTTATCCGTGATCGCAGAGGTCCAACTTAGTTGTTCTTCGTGAAAGCGGAAGGACCTTTCGCGATCGTGGAGATCATTTCCTCTGTGCTCCATGATCGCAAAGGTCATTTGAATGGCCTATTGTTCTATCCATTAGACAATTTTAGCTCATGTCATAACTTTTCAAGGGAGTAAGTTTACTCATTTTGAGCTCAAATATGGCGATTCATAAGCCTAAGTTCAAGAAAATTTTGTGAGGAATGCATTGGCGAGTTTGGAAACTTGATTTGAAGCTTTGTTTAGGTAAAATTGTATTTTTAGCTATTGTATGGAGGAGCTTATAAATTAGTTTTCGGTTGATTTTGAGGTGCTATAACCTAAGCAATTGGACTTATTTTTAGGGATCTTTATGTTAATTTTGGATATGTGGTGGTTAGTTTTGCCTTTTAAAACTCTATCTCTGGTAATTTTGCATCAGTAACGGTAATATTATTTTTTGTACTTTCTCCTGATTTTGAGTTTTTGATGCATGGTATTTTTAGGAGGTTCTTGACCCGGAATAATTTCCTAACTTGCTAATTGAGCTGGGAGTACCATTTTGGACTGGTGTCTAAGGTCAATTTTGAAGTTCTAAATGCTGGTCCCGTCTTTCCCGTTTGGGCCGCCTAATTCGACTATCTCTATTTTTTGTAAATACGGTGTGTAAATGACTGTAATGATTTTTTAAATCCATATTTCATAGTGCGACAGAGTTCAGAGGCTGTTCGAAAGGGAAAAGCTTTAGGGAAGTGAGTTCCAGCACGTGTGATCGGTCTATAGCTAGGCTACGATTTTCATTCCTTTAGATTGAGCTGGATTATATGACGTCACGCTGAATTAGTTTGAATTTGTGTAGGGTAACTTTTTTTTTATACCTTAGGTGTTAGAATTTACAGTTTAGGCCTCTGTATGTAATTTCGGGAAATTGTAAGCTTGTTTGCTATCGTGTTACTTAGTACAACTATTAGTATTATCATTGGTTATTTTCTTTTGATGTTTTATAACATATAGGAAATGTTGGTTCGGGTTGAGGCTGGGTAGATTATCATGTGCCTTAGGATTAAAACCATATTTTAGGCCTTTAACGAGGATATTGGTAAAAGTTGCGAGTATGTGGTCTTTGTATTACTTTATAGTGTATACCAACCACGTTGGCATTAGTACAAGATATCAAGACTTGCTTTAAATGCCCTATCATCATTTAGTTGGCCTAAATCCCTGTAGAATGATGCAGTAAACTAGGTTTCGGTAGTTTAGTATTAGATAGGCTGTAACTTGCCTGAATAGAAATATTATCATCTATAACTCCCCAAGATTGGCAATTATACTCAATTTGAGTTTTGTTTTGGTTTTGGTTGAAGATTCAACATATATGATGACCTCATTTGTAGGGTAAAGTGGTACGAATTGATGATTATATTGACTCCATTTCTCTGGGTAACGAAGTATGACTGGATCATTATGTTGACTCCATTCGTTAGGCAATGTGGTATGAATCGTTGGTTATATTGAATTCGTTCGCTGGTAGGGTAAAGTGGTACAAATTGATGATTATATTGACTCCATTCTCTGGGTAACGGAGTATGACTGGATCATTATGTTGACTCCATTCGTTAGGCAATGTGGTATGACTCGTTGGTTATATTGAATTCGTTCACTGGATAAACCGGTATGACTCGATGGTTATGTTAACTCAGTTAGTTGGGTAACACAATATGACTTGACGATTATATTTTCACTATCCGTTGGGTTGGGGGGTAAGAGCCGATGGTTATGTCAGATCTATTCATCAAGAAAGGAAATCCTTAGTGGTTATAGGTATACCGCTTGTTAAGAGGTATGACTCGATGGTTATGTTGACTCAGTTCACTGGGTAACACAATATGACTCGACAATTATATTTTCTCCATTTGTTGGGTTAGTGAGTAAGATCCGATGGTTATGTCGGATCTATTCATCGAGAAAGGAATTCCTTAGTGGTTATCGGCATATAGATTGAAGGAATGAAGGTTTGACACCTGCAGATAGTTCCAAGAAAGCATTTGTATAGTAGTATTTCTAGCCTCGATCTCCCATATGTGTTTGGAGAGCATCTATGTAGCAGTATTCCCAGCCTCGGCGCCCCATATAAGTCAGGTGAACAAGCAGGTAGCAGTAGTCCCGGCCTTGACCTCCTACATATATTAAACAAGCATTCGTGAAGCAATTGTCTCAGCCTCAACCTTCCATATAAATTACACAAGCATCTGCTAGTCCCGGCCTCTCATGTCCCAAAAATTGGACATTTATTGATTGTGGCTCTAGATTGCTTTCATTATTTCTTACCTTGGCAAGTATTGGATGACTCAGGTAACGACATTACAAATTTTGTATCATCATCGGCCCATATATGATGGTAGTCAGTTAGAGAAACTCACTAATCATGCATAAATGATTTTACTGAATTATATGTTAGGGTTCCCCTTAAAAACATTACTTTATGTAAATATTTTGCGTTCTCTATTGGGTTGATCGGATAGATTGTGGAGTCAAATTGTTTATTGTTTGAGATTGTTGAGATTGATTGAATTAAGCCTTACTTGTTTTTGTAGCCATCTTACATATCCGTATATTCAATGCACTAACATCCATTTGGGTCTGCCTCATCTTTTGATGCAGAGATAGTAATTGAGGAACTCAACAAGCACACAGTTAAGGACCAATCATTACATTCCAAACTTGGTGACTGTTTCTTGCTATCCGGAGGATCCTTCTTTATCTTATCTTGATTAGTATGTAGTATTTCCTTTGAGGTAGCATGGGACTTATCTTGGCACCTTCTAGACTTTCAAAGATGTTGAGTAGTGATGGTTGATTTTTATTTACCTTCCAACTTCATCCATTGGAAATTATTACTGATATAGTGATTCAGTTATTTGGTTAATTCATAGCCTTTTCTTGAGTACTTAATTCACTATTGAATGTGATGTGATGATGATGCCATGTGATTGTCTTGGGAAATCAACAATGGTTCTTCAAGTTTCAGCCACACCAAGGGTACCCTCTTGGGGTGTGACAAAAACCTAAATAAAAGATATTAAAACAAGAAAGATAGAATCCCATTATAATCAAGGAAGATTCAAATGATGAGAACTACTAATTTGATGTTTGAACCATCGAAGCTCATCAAGAGAGCAGATTGAAAGAATTAGGTGATCTCAAAACACATAGCCAAAAGGAATTAGATTTAATGAGTCATGTTTCTTCCGAGATGGAAAAAAGCACATATACATAAAATCTCGAGAGCGGGAAAGAGCAAGGGAAGATAGCAAGGGCAGATAGCAAGGGATTTCTTTTAAAGAACCCTTGTCAGACATATATGATTATATGTAGAGTGACACTGTGGGTTCACTTTTATCATTGTTCTTTTTATGTTTTTCTTTTTGTTTCTAGACCCAATTTTGGGGTGAGTTTTTTTTTTGGCCTTTTAAACTTGTCTATTTATATCTATACATATATCTAAGTGACAGTAAGCGAGTAGCTCAAAGTCCATCCTTCAACTTTCTGCTTAAGCAAGCAGCCACATATTAACATGTTTCTTTTATCAGCTTGATTTTACTTTATGATTTCTATTAATTATTTGTTCAACTGCTTTAAATATGATTTTATAATATTTTTTCCTACGAATCATTTTTTGAGATAATTCAAGTATAACTTTACTGTATCATCCTAATCAATCATTTTAACTAATTTAAATATTAGAATTAGGATAAAATTAATTCCAAAAGATAAATTATACCTTTTTTTAAAAAACAGGATAAAACAGTTAAATGACAATTTAAATATCTTTAATTATTATATTTGTGTCAAATACAAAATACATTTCAAAAATACAACATAAATAAAACAAAAAATAACTATGTATTTTATGTGAAATATTGTAAAAAAAAAATACTATGTCACAATTATTAATAACTTAAACTTTAAAGAATATATAAAAAATTTAAATGGTTATTGAAACTTTATCACTGCCACATCTATTGGGACAGAAACAACCATTAATTATTTAAACTTTATGTAAAATGTACTATAAATTACAATAATTAAGAATTTGAAATGCTTAAAAAATAAATAAAATGTTTATTGTTTCTCAACAATTTATATATATATATATATATATATATATGCAACATTGCCTAATTCTGAGGTGCAACAAGTAGAGAGAGAAATAATGAGGACAGGGAGCCCTTATAAGAAAAATTTACTATATTACCTTGGATATTTAATTTTAAAGTTCTCCTACCCATGGAGACTGACGAATTTAAAATGGTATTGGGGTTTTTGCGGAATCATACTTGTGGAGGTGGTATAAGTAGGACTCATTGATACAAGGTGCTTGGTAATGCATTTCAAGTGAAGTAATTCGTCCATCAACTTTTTCTTTTCTTGGAATAATTTTAAATGCAATACATTGATCAAAATATCTGATTAGGTCGACAAGAAGTGTCACGACCCAAATGTAGGACTTAGACGTGACACGGCGAATGGGAACCCGAAGGGATCTAGAAAAGCCTCTTAGCATATAGATTACACATCCTTGGTCGTAGAAGCTAAGTAAACAACAATATGAATATAAATAAGGGAAAAATGGACCAAGGGGAAGTCTAGATATTTATAAAGCATAAAGACTCAAAGCTCAAAACATAAGTACATCAATTGTTCCAACAATACCTCTATATATAGATTGGAGCGAGGGCCAGACACTCTCCGAGGTCACCCTCATAATGTCATATGTTCAACATCAAGAAGTCTTAGAAATAGTAAGAGAAAGTAGATAGTGTCCTTGAACTTGAGGACACTTTCTTCAAATAATCTCACTGGCCATGTGGAGGATGATCAAGAAGAGCTCCGACCCCTCCATCGTGATATCATGTAGAAAATAATATGCATTAGTACGTTTGAATGTACTAAGTATGTAGGATGTAATGCAACAAGACATAAGCCAATATAGTCGAAATGCATAGGAATAGGCAATAGATAGACATAATCTCAATATGACATGCATGATCAATGCTTGAAATAAAACAAGCTTGTAAATCATCCAACTTCCATAGCAAATAATACATGTGTTGGAAGAGACCTCAACCGACAAAAAATACGACGAAGTGAGCTACAACTTGGAATCACGATGATTACCCCTCACTAGTAAAGAGGTGGTCTATTTGCGTAGGTAAACCATACTTCACCTTATAGGAACCCGTCCAATTTCGAAGAAGTAACCTTCCTTACGGGAGCCCATCCCATTTCGGAAGGATTTCATGAGAAACGTGACCTTACGAGAGCCCATCCTATTTCGGGATGAATTTCAAGAGGAATTGCACTAAATGAACTAACTTTTATAGCAAGGGTATAACATAATCCTATGTCGGTACATAGTTCAAGGAAAGAGAGAAAACCCTCCATCCATCATTGCTAACTCTAATACCACGAATACTTATAATAACTATACTTTAAAAACTTCCAATAAACATGGAATCATCACATGAGTAACTCTTTAACATACTTGACCTCTAATAGTGAGCCTAACTCCAAACATGAGAATAGATCATGATCAAACATTACCCCTGCATTAACATCAAAGGCTCATAAGAGGTAAAATTATGAAAATAGGGCTTAACTTTGTACTTGCATAATAATAGATAGTTTCATGAATTCATAATATACTTGATAGCCCATATTCATCATGAAGTCATTTAACTTATAAAACATGCAACTAACTTGAGAATTCTTGACTTGATATTTTATCAAACACTTAGTGGGTGTGTAATGCTTGTTCAAAGTCATGTAATTCAAGAGTGAAATCATGTAAGAAAACTCAATGCGAATCAACCCACCCATATATTGCGAAACCCTCATGTGAGATACCCTGAAATGTATCATCTGATCTAATAATGGATCATATTTTCATGGCTCAAAACATACATAGTCTCAATAGAAAAAACTAACTCATAGTATAAGATTGAGATAGATAAACATGCATATTTAATTAAATTTCATAAAATCCCAACATATTTCATGCTCATAACCATAATAAAAGATACCCATAGATAATACCACTTGAAAACATGCAATTTTCATAAGATAAGATGATTGGGCACCATGGGTGAAAGGACCCAATGGTTGAGTCCCACATACCTTAGAGTTGGGTTTTCTTGGTGTAGACTTGAAGGAGACTTGAAGCTTGAAGGGAGTTCTTGAGATCCGGAATTAAGCTTTAGACACTTGAATTTAAATGAAATATTTGGTTAAGTGTTAGAGAGGGTTTTGAGAGGGTCTTGAGTGACATAGAGATGAAAAATTGCTAAATGTATGTTTTTTTTACACATAGGTTGGCATGGGGCCAAGAGCCCAATGCCTTAGGCCGAAATAAGATACTAAGGAAAAAATGTTCATCTCTGCACCCAGGGTGCGGATCGTCTCTAGAAATCGTAAATTTATAAAAATTATTTTTCACTATGGGTCCTCTAAAATCGGGGTTACACCCATTCCCCACTCAATGTTTCCCCCAGAACACAAATGTGAAGTCGGATTTTCGATATCATGCATGTACTTTGAGATATATGGAAGTTACGGTTATGACATTTCTAAGGCACATTTTCGGGTGTATCAATATCTTCCCCTTGGGAGCATTCATCCCCAAATGTCAAAGAAACGTATATAAGAGAGTAATCATGAAGAATTCAGCCTAACATAAATGTAAAAAATGCATTTAAACAACATTTTCAAAAATTTCAACTTGAATTCCAAAAATCACCATAAGCTATCAATATAAACATTAATGTATACAGAATGACATAAGGGATGAAACTTAAGACTTGAAATCATAAAGGGTACTTGAATTAGTACCTTAGGCTTGAGCAGAGTGGAAGAGATATGGATATCGCTTTCGCATGTTTGCCTCGGCTTTCGATGTTGCACTTTCGACTTGTTGGTTTCTCTAAAGGACCTTAATGAAAGTCACCTCTTTGTTTCTCAACCTCTTCACTTGTCGAAAATCTCCACCAGGATCTCCTCATAAGACAAATTATCTTCAACAACATCCACAATATGCAAAGACACTATAGCATTAGGGTGACTCACACACTTTCTCAACATGGACACATGGAAGACTGGATGAACCATGTCCATCTCCATAGGTAACTCCAACTCGTATGCAATCTTACTAATCCTCCTTAACACTCTATAAGGAATCACAAAACATAGGCTTAATTTCCCCTTCTTGCCAAACTGAAACACACCCTTCATAGGTGACACATTCATGTAAACCCAATCAAAAATCTTAAACTCATGATCTCTCCTCCTCACATCAAAATAAGACTTTTGCCTACTTTGGGCTGCTTTCAATCTCTCCCTAATAAACCTCACCTTCTCCAAGGCTTGCATAATAAAATTCATACCTAATAAAGTAATCTCCCACCAAGGCCTTCAACTCTACCAAGGCGGGGTCAAGATCTTGTTTTGCCTTTACCTCCTCAATCAAAGAAAATTTGGAACCATCAACAACCACTACACCTCCATTATCAATTTCATCCAACCTAATCACCAATTTAGCCAACCGATGAACCTCTCTAGCCACCTCTTTGCCATCTTCATCAACATGAGCTAGACTACCCATAGAAACCCTACTTAGAGCATTGGCCACAATATTAGCTTTGCCAGGGTGATAATGTACACTCATATCATAATCCTTATAGAGCTCTAACCACATGCTTTGCCTAAAGTTAAGCTCTTTTTAGGTGAACAAATATTGGAGACTCTTGTAGTCGGTGAACACATCAACATGAACCACGTAGAAGTAGTGACGCCAAATTATTAAAGCAAATACCATGGCTTCCAATTCAAGATCAAGGGTGAGATAATTCTTCTTATACACCTTAAGTTGTCTAGAGGCATATAATATCACCTTACCATTTTGCATTAAAACACACCCCAAACCAGTTATTGAGGCATCACAATATATAACAAACCCTTCCAACCTTTCTGGTAGAGCAAAGATAGGAGAAGAGACAAGTTTATCTTTAAAAGTTTGGAAACTCTTTTCACACTCATCAGTCCACACAAAATTTTCCTTCTTTTGTGTCAATTTAGTCATAGAAGAAGCAATTGAAGAGAAGCCCTTCCCAAACCGTCGGTAATAACCCACCAAGCCCAAGAAACTTCTAATGTATGATGGAGTCAAAGGTCCATGCCAATTTCTAAGCACCTCCGTCTTCTTAGGGTCCACCTTAATACCATCACCCGACACAATATGTCCCAAAAATGCAACCTCTTTCAAGCTAAACTCACATTTCTTATATTTTGCGTAAAATCTCTCTTTCCTCAAGATCTGCAAAACTACCCTCAAGTGATCCACATGCTCCTCCTCACTATGGGAATAGATCAAGATATAATCAATAAAAACCACCACAAACAAGTCAAAGTATGGTTTGAAGACCATATTCATAAGATCCATAAATATAGTCGGTGCATTAGTCAACCTTAAAGACAACCACAAATTCAAGGATCCCATACCTAGTCTGGAAAGCCGTCTTGGGAATGTCACACTCCCCCACTTTCACTTAGTGATACCCAGACCGAAGATCAATCTTAGAGAAGTGACTAGCCCCTTGAAATTGATCAAAAATGTCATCAATCCTTGATAGAGGGTACTTGTTCTTCATGGTGACTCTATTAAGTTACCGGTAATCAATGCACATTCTAAGAGAACCATCCTTCTTCTTCACAAATAACACCGTTGCACCCCAAGGTGACTTACTAGGCCTTAAAAAACCTTTCCCAACAAATTCTTCAATTGCTCCTTCAATTCCTTCAACATTGACGGGGCCATACAGTAAGGGGGATTAGAAATAGTTTGAGTATCGGGAAGGAGATCTATACCAAAATCTTTTTCCCTTTCGGGAGGAACACTGGGAAGATCTTTAGGAAAGACATCAAGAAACTCAAACTCTACAGGAAGGACTTTGGATTCAACATCCCTAACCCTCACAAGATGAGAGAGATAACCCTTAGAGATAAACTTTTGTGCTTTAAGACAAGAAATGAATCTACCATTGACCACCACATCACAACTTTCCTATTCAAGAATGGGTTCATTAGGGAATCAAAATTTCACTCTATAAGTTCGACAATCAATAGAAGCATAATATGCATGTAACCAATCCATCGCAAGAATAACATCAAAATCTACCATATCTAATTGAACAAGATCACAAGGAAAAATTTTATGCAAAATGTACGCGGAGAGATTTCTATGGACTCTTTTAGCAACAATAGACTCACAAACGGGGGTAAACACTTCATAAGGTTCACACAACAATTTGGGGCTAACATGAAGCTTTTTGGCAACAAAAGGAGTAATAAACGAAAGAGTAACACCTGGGAATATCAATGCACACACATCAAAATGATAAAACTTTAACATACAAGTGATGAAATCAGGCACCTCATCCACCCTTTTTCTCTCCTCAAGAGTATAGAATTTATTTTGTATTGGTGCACCCCTTTGTTAGCCTCCTCTTCCCCTGTGACCAGCATTTGCACCTTGGACTTTTGGATGACCATCTCCACCTTTGGGTTGAGCATAAGGATAATCAATAACCCTGTGGCCAACTTCAGCACAACCAAAGAAATCATTTGAATTTCTCAAACAAGGACCACTATGATTCTTTTCACACCTTGGATATCTGGGGTTTACCATATCTCTATTACCACCTTCGGACCTTCAATTAGTCACCCTATAATTAGAAAACCTCTTGCTGGAAGCATTGGATGAAACTTGGACTTGGAACTTATGGCATTGACGAAAATGACCACCCTTGGAATTTTGATATCCACCTTTAAAACGGGCCCTCAGGGCCTCACCACTTCTTCTCTCTCTAATCTTTTCCCTATCTAGTTGTTCGGCATATGTCATGAGGCAGGACAAATACTTATCACCTACAAGCATGGTGTTTCGACACTCCTTTTCACCAAGTTTGATACGCCCGACGCAAATTTGTTCATCCTTGAACTTTGATCGGTGACCAATTTGTGGGGTATACTTGGAGAGTTCATTGAACTTGAGGGAATACTCCCTCATGCTCATTGACCCCTGCTTTAGATTTGTAAATTCCATCATCTTCACCACTCTTATCTCAATAGGAAAGAACTAGTTGGGAAATGCCGCTTTGAATTCCTCCCAAGGGATAACATCAGCATTCTCCTTCTCCATTTTCCATTGAATAAACCATATTTGAGCCACCCTTTTACATTGGTACAACTCCGTTGTTTGCATCGAATTAACCCCCATAATGGACAATACCTTATATACCTCGTCAATGAATTCTTGGGGGTCCTTATCCACCTTGGATCCATGGAACTCCGGTGGGTTCATTCTAGTAAAATCCCTCATCCTTGAAACCGGAGTAGGACCATGGGTGCTTGGGCCCATTGGTTCAGTTGATTCATCATTGCATGGGCCAACATAGTGATGGCATCTCAGAATGCATCATGGGACACTCCCCTCATCTTGAGGACATTAAGAAGCGGGAGGGGCCGGTTGCTCCTCGGGTGTATAGGTTGTTCTTCCTCTTGGAATCAACATGATCTAGAATAGGAAGGACATTCATTAGAGTAAAATGCCTAACCTTACTATTTCTAAAGTAAGACATAGATCATGAAGAAGGAAAACATTTCCTAAACACCTCAAAAGCCTGTTACTCATAGTTGTGGTGCACTTCAAAACAATGAATATGACTCTAATCGACGACTGGGGTGTTGATTTCAAGGACCACTAACAACTTATGCTCTGATACCAAGTTTGTCATGACCCAAGCCAAGGTCCTAGATGTAACACGATGAATGAGAACCCTAAGGGACCCAGAAAAGGCTTTTAGCATATCATTTATGCATCCTTGGTCATAGAAGCAAAGTAAACAACAACAAGAATATAAATAAGGGAAAATGGGACTAACAGAAGTCTTGATATTTATAAAGCATAATAAAGTCAAAGCTCAAATTATAAGTACTTCAATTATTCCAAAAACACCTCTATACATATATTTGAGTGGGGACCAAGACACTCTTCGGGTTCACCCTCGCAATGTTATATGTTTAACATCAAGAACACTTAGAAATAACAAGAGAAAGTAGATAGTGTCCCCAAACTTGAGGACTCAGCAAGGTTTTCTTCGAATAATCTTACTGGCGACATGGAGGATGATCAAGAGGAGCTTCGATCCCTACATAGTGATATCATGTAGGCAAAAATATGCGTTAGTATGTTTGAATGGACTGAGTATGTAGAATGCAATGCAACAAGACATAAGTCAATATAGTCAAAATGCATAGGAATAGGCAATAGAAAGGCATAATCTCAACATGACATGTATAATTAATGCTTGAAGTAAAACATACTTGTAAATCATCCAACTTGCATAGAACATAATAAATGTGTGGGAAGAGACCTCAACCGATAAAGAATAAGACCAAGCGAGCTACAACTTGGAATCTCGATGATTATCCCTCACCGATACAGGTGGTCTACTTGCCATGGTAAATCATACTTCACCTTTTGGGAGCCCGTCCCATTTCGGAGAAGTAACCTTCCCTTGAAGAGTTGGACCAATTTCAAAAATGATTTCACAACAAACTTCACCTTACGGGAGCCCATCTCATTTAGGGAAGCATTTCAAGAGGAAGTGTGCTAAATGGATCCACTAGTGTAGCAAGGGTATAACATAATCCTATGTTGGCATATAGTTCAAGGAAAGAGAGCAAATACTCAATCCATCAGTGCTAGGTCTAATCCCACTTAATATTTATAATAACCATACTTTAATAACCTGCAATAAACATGGAATCATGACATGAGTTATTACTAAAATACTTGACCTCTAATAGTGACCCTAACTTGTAACATGAGAATAGATCATGATCAAACATTACCCTTGCATTAGCATCAAAGGCCACAAGAGATAAAATCATGAAAATTAGGTTCATACTTGCATAATAATAGATAGTTTTGTGAATTCTTAATATACTTGATAGCCCATATTCATCATGTAATCACTTGACTTATGAAAGATGCAATTAAATTGAGAATTCTTGACTTGACATTTTATCAAACACTTTGTAGGTGTGTAATGCTTCTTTAAAGTCATGCAATTCAAGAGTGAAATCATTTTAGAAAACTCGATACGAATCAACTCACCAACATATTGAAAATCCCTCATGAAATCCATCATCAAATCTCATAATAGATCATAATTTTATAGCTCAAACAATACATAACATCAATAGACAAAACCAACTCATACCATGAGCTTGAGATAGATAGACATGAATATTTAATCAACATTTCATAAAACCCCAACATATTTCATGATCATAAATCATAATAAAAGATACCCATAGATAATACCACTTGAAAACATGTAATTTTCATAAGATAAAAAGAATGGCCACCATGGGTGAAAGGACCCAATGGTTGAAACCCACATACCTTAGAGTTGGGTTTTCTTGGTGTAGACTTAAAGAAGACTTGAAGATTGAAGGGAGTTCCTGAGATCCGAAAATTAACTTGAGACACTTGAATTTGGATGAAATATTTGGTTAAGTCTTAGAGAGGGTTTTGAGAGGGTCTTGAGTGATATAGAGTTGTAAATTGGCTTAGTGTGGGTATTTTTACGCATAGGTGGGCATGGGGCCAAGACCCTAATGCCTTAGGCCGTAATAAGAAACTAAGGGAAAAAATGTACATTTCTGCGCCCCTGGCGCGTCAAGCCCAGGGTACGGATCGTCTTTGGAAATCATAAATTTATGAAAATTATATTTCACTATGGGTCCTCTAAAATTGGGGTTATATCCATTTCCCACTCAATTGTTTCCCTGATACGAATATGAAATCGAATTTTTGATATCACACACGAATTTTAAGATGTATAGAAATTCTTATTATGGGAATTTTCGAGGCTCATTTTCGGGTGTTTTTGGGGCGTTTCAAGAAGGATACCATTTATTGGTGTTGTAAGACTTATATCCTAATGGTACAAATGTTTAATCATTATTTTTTAGAATCAGTAGCGCTGAAGTGTTTCTTTATTGTCTCGGAATTCCATAACAAATGTGGTTTCTATGGAAATATTTGAAGTCAATAGGAATATTACTAGAAGCTGGTAGGATCAAACAAATCAAAAACAGAATCCTGTATATTTTAAAGATATTCAACAGATGAACAGAGACATCTTGAAGTGGGGAAGATTTTAAAATCTCTCTCGATTTAAGTGACCACACTCCAAGATGTCTCCATTCAGCTACGGTACATCTTTAAAATATACAAGATTCCTTTTTTGATTTGTTTTTTCCCACCAGCTTCTCAAAATATTCTAGTTGACTTAGATTTTCCATAAAGACCACGTTGTTCGATGGAATGTCGAGATGCTAAAGTGAAGCTTCAGCACCACCAATTCCAGAAAATTGTGGGAAAACATTGATACCATGTGACACCGATTAAACACTATCCTCACATGTACCTACATTTCAACCCCATTCTTATATATGGTAAGTGTATTAGGGTCATTAGAGACCTCTAGTACTTAGTCGAGTTCAAAACCTTCCTATTAATTAAGTTTCTTGTTTTGGATAATGTAAGTGTCAACTGTAAACTATCATAAATCTTATCAAAAAATGAATTAGATGTCACATGACCTACCAAATGAAAGTCCTTTGAATTAGCTTACAATGCAACTGCTTTCACCTCATTTGGAGTTTAGAGTAAACAATTATGGTCATTTTACTAAAGACTACTAGAGCAGTCTTTAGTAAAATACGAAACAACTTTATGGGCCGTAGAATGAAGGACAACCCATCTGCTAACTCATCGAAAAAGTCCTGAAACTTCAATTTTTTGTCCCACATTCTACGACCAATCTACAGGTCTTAGAACCTTCTACAGGCCATAGGTTGGGCTCGTGAAATTGATCCAGAGAGACCAAAATTTGGCCAAAACTTTATGAAAGGGTCCTTACGTGCCGTGGAATGTTCTATGGACCATAGATAGGACTGTAGATGACTTTTGATAGCTTTTTAAGAATGTTATTTTGATATTTTCCCACCCTTTCAAAGCTTAAAATTGACGTTTTGACACCCAAATAAAGCCCTAAACATGCCAGTTCAATATTTTTACACTAAATCACTCTCTCAAACATACAAGCAAGGATTCAAGAGAGAAAAAGGATAGGGTTTGAAAAGAAACTTGAGAATTCTTCCAATCTCTTTCAAGGTTCAAAACTTTTAGGTATGTAAGACTAATCAAAACATGGATTATTTTCTTCAATGTGCCCCATAACCTAGATTGATGGTGCTGTGAGTAAATTGAGTCTCCCATGAATGTTTCTTGAAGGTTTTTCTAAAAGTCTAATGTATTTCTACATAATCTTGCATGAATTACTATTTTTATGATTTAATTACTTGAATTTGATGATTTTACCTTACTACATAAACCCTAACATGAATTCTTGTTGTTTTCACATATTTCACTTAAATAAGCATTCATGAGCATAATTTGAGCCTAAAGAGTATATGAAATCCCTAAATGCTTTAATTTTACATTTGTTCTCCTAAATGCTATGAGTTAGAACGATGCATGATTGAGTCCTAATGTGTCAAGAACTTGACCTAAAAATGATGTAAACAAAGATGTTGATAGTTGAGGTAATGAATTGAGTTGATAAATAACCAATGAGACTATATAATTGAGTTAACCATAGGGTTGATGTCTTATGAGTATATTTAGTCTTGGGAGGAGTATTGAGAACCGAATTGAGTAAGAGTAACTCAAACTCAAACTTAATAACTACAAAGCCAGCATAGGAAAGGATTGAACCGTAAAACAGGTTATTTCCTATTATCTCAAAATGAGGAATTAATGTTACTAATTTTGTATCCACTAATGGGATGTCTTATACCCTCGTAAGGGGATTGGATGGATGTGGCAACGACATTGCTTTATTGTACTATCACCGGCTCGTAGATGATGGTTGATGGTTAGAGAAACTCCCAAATAGGCCTTGATCGTACTCTGAGTGGATGGGGCATAGATGATATTTCAGTATTCATCATCTAAATTATAATCTTACTTTAGATTCTTGACACGATGATTGAGTTTCCTATTTCTTGAGTTGAGTAATTTGAGATGATGCTATTCTTCCTTTACATGTTTCTTTCCACCATTTTACATAGTCGTACATTCCATGTACTGATGTCCATTTGGACCTACATCTTTTCAAGATGCAAAGATAGGTACTAGTGGTCATCAGTAGGTGTCCCATTGAGGACCTATTTTCTTTTAGTTGATTGGTAAGCCCTACCTTACTTTTGGAGGACATTATGATTCTTTAATAGCTTTGAGTATTAGACTTATTTTATTCTATTTTTTAGATAGTCATGGGTTTGTCATTGGTACCATTTAGTTAGATGCTTAGAGGATTCATAGACTAGATTATTGATGTGATTGGATGTTATTACTGACTAGTTTCTTTCACACTAGTCTTATTTAATTGATGGATAGAGTGTTTAGCCTTTGGCCATCGATACTCATTTTACCATAATTTCTTATTTAAGCATTCCTATTCATGAACGTCTTCCCTACTATTGGAATATGATTTAATAAATGTGATGAGGCGGAGTGGTTCGCTTGGGGGCCAGAAATAGTCTCTGAGTGTCAGCCATGCCAAGTGTACCCTCCAGAGGCATGACAAACTTGGTATGAGAGCATAGAGTTCAAGAGTCCTAAGTAGTCTATGAAACCATGTCTAGTAGAGTCTTGTTGATGGGTATGTTGTGTACCACACTTCATAAGCAGAAGGTTATAGGACATTAAGAATTGTTACACTTGCATTCTCGGTTCATGCAATAGAGTAAAAAACTTTACAAAGCTCTTTTCTAACTCATGTATTATGCGGTTGAAGATCACACCTCCAAAGCATACCATGACCCAAAGAAATGGTTCAACCAACAATGTTGAGAATCCCACTTCAGAAGTTTATCCTCGGATAGAGACAAGGGGTAGAGGTCAATGATGTGCTGTATGAATACATCACATTTGATGCTTAAAACATGGAATTTTATATTATCTCAATCGATGTTTGTTGGTTTTATATGTTTTTGTATTATATTTGTAGGGTTCTAGGGTTGACATTGATTATGGGATTAAAGTTACAAAAATCACTAAATTTGATGCAGTATGAGTCCTTTTAAGGGTCGTAGTTCACTCTACTGGCTACGAAGTAGGTGTTATGGACAATTTTAATGAGAGGCTAATATCTGAAGTTAATTCTACGAAAATGCAGACGGGTCGTGGAATGTTTTACGAGTCCTAGAACATAGTTCATGCCCTGAGGATTAGAGATGAGTGACTTTATGAAGATTCATCAGACGAAAACCCCCTACGGGTTTTAAACCGCTATACGAGTCATAGAGAGGTATCGTAGACTTGATGTCCAAACTTTTGGCAACACTGTATGAGGCCCCAATTATGGGCCATGGATTACAATACGACCCGTAAACCTGTTCGTAAGGCGGGCCAACCCAGTTATCCTATTGTGTTGAGGACTTGTATTTTAAATATTATAAATAGGTTTTAAGGTTATTTTTTCACAAAGTTTTCACATAGTACACAGAGAACTTGAGAACTAGAGAGGAAAGATGGAGAGATAGCATTGGAGAGTTTTGAGAAACACGTATACTTTGAGTTGATCTTTAATCTTGTGATTCTTCTCAAACTTGGATTTGCTTGTTCATTTCAATTGTGTAAGCGCTCTATTATGTTATTTCAATTTATAAGTCTTGCATCTACACAAATCATGAGTAGCTAAATCCACAACAAGGGTTGTGGGAGCTACGAAGAACTGACAAAGTAAAATCAGATAATTCATAACTCTTGAAAAGTGTGCATTCAATGTATTAATTAACTCTCTTTGTTTTTCATGTTTTCTAGTGGTGGCCAACTTTAGAACCCGCCTAGTGTTACAAACTAGACCCAGGTAGTAATAAATAATAAAAATTAATTAATAGGATTCGATTGATGTGTTCTCATCTAATCAACCGAACTAGACACAGAAGAGGTTGTACAGGTACTAATAGGTAAGGGTTAGTAATGCCTACTACGGAGATGGGCCAACTCATGTAGTGAAATTCACCATTGCCTAGACAAAAGGATTTGGTGAATTTAACTTAGCATCCTACATACTACACATTAGAAAAAAAATTAGGTTATCCAATGATATAAGTTAGGCAATCATGGGGAAAACAATACCCTAGTTTCTCTCCATATTGATTTAACACAATACCTTTGTTAGGTCCTATTTCTTGACAACGACCACTTCATTCTAAGAAAGGAGGTCTAACTTGGGCCACATCAACTTTTTGGAGCCATTGCTGAGGATGACGACTATACTTATTGAATTCATTGTGATTTGGGTGTTAATTCTCATTTCCCACATCTTACATTTTTTGTTCTTTTTGTTTCTTTTCAGGGTGTAAGTGTAGTGTATGCCCAAGACAAGAAGTCAAGGGAATTTGTTGAATTTGTTTGAGCCAGAGATCCAGAAAACATTAAGGAGAATGGCCCATGATAAAGACAATATCATGGCTAATGTAGCTCTGAATAGGAATGAAAATAATAATAGTAACCATAAGAACCTACCTCCCCTTGAGGAAATTGCTTCACATCCACATGATTTTAATGCCAATGCTTATCAGTGGAATCAATATAGGATGAATCCTACGGCTATGGAGGTGACTGGAGCTATTGTATTGCCACCACTACCGGCTGACACAAAGTTTGTTGTTTTGAGTGGGTTGCTTTAGATTCTGTAGAATCGTGGGCTATTTGCGGGCTTGCCATCAGAGAATCCTTATAGCCATCTACATAACACTACATTCATCTGCAAGAGTGCGATGAGAACATAGAATCTATCTATGGATGCTTTGGGACTTTGTGTCTTCCCATTGTCTTTTATAGTTAATGCAACACCATGGCCATCTGAGCTCTCATAGAATTCGATCGCCAATTGGGCTAAATTGTAGAAGACCTTCTTGGAGAGGTACTTCCCAAGGTCGAAGAAGCTCAAGTTGAAAGATCATATCAACAACTTTGAGCAACTTCTTGGTGATTATTTCAGTACTACGTGGGAGTAGTTCACCAAATGCTTGATGAGTGTCCCATACCATAAGATAGTTGATGATGCCTTAGTGGAGATATTCTACTATGCCCTTGATAGAATAGTTAGGATTATGCTGACAATATCATGGGGGCATATTCTTAGACTAGCCATTCGCAAGGATTGCAGAAAGGATGGAGAGAGTTATTAAGACTAATTGTGCTTGAGGAAAAGGGGCAAAGCATCTTCCAAAAGTTCATGCACTGCCAGTGTTGGTTCAGAAGAAGCTATAGGGTCAATGAAGCAGGTATGGAGGTGATGATGAAGCAAAACTAAAAGTGAGTCAATGTAGTAGTTCATCAACCTCTACATGCACCGATGTACGATGACCCTTATTATGAGGAAGACACATATTTTATTGCTGAGGGGGGGATATTATGACCATTGCAATGCGATTGCTGCAAAGTCCTTGGTCCAAAATAAAGAAGATCCTAGTGCTTTAATCATACCTTGCACCAATGGAGATGTGAAGTTTGCAAGATCACTATGCGATTTAGGTGCCAGTATTAATCTTATGCACCTTACAGTTTTCAAGAAGCTAGGATGGGGAGCCCCTACTCCGATGAGCATGTGGTTATTGATGGCACATGACACGATGAAGAAGCTTTGGAGATACTATATGATGTCCTGGTCAAAGTTGAGAAGTTCATATTCCCTGTAGACTTTGTGATTCTAGATTGCGAAGTCGACTTTGACGTCCTAATCATCTTAGGAAGATCACTCCTAGCCACTGGGTGAGCACTAATGGATATGGAAGATAGTTAAACTAGGTCAAATTGAATGATGAAAAAGTTGTGTTTAATATCAATCAATCTATGATGAGGCCAAATGATTTGAAGAATGAAGATTAGGCAATTGGTGAAGTCTGATTAAGCAATTTGTCCAAGTCGTGTCGCGATAATAAATGACACACTACTTAGGAGAAAACCTAAGGTTGATACCAGTGCATAGGTGCCAGGTATGATTTTTCATCCCTTATACTTTGTTTTGTTTTGGTTGTGTGCATTGGGGACAATGCAATTCTTTTTTTGGTGAGGTGTGGGTAGTTATGGTCCTCATCAGTGAAGTCTGAGTATCTAGGGTCCATAACTACCCCAACCTTTAATCCTGAGGTTTTCTTTCTTGTGTTCTTTTTCCCCATTTATATTTACGTTTTGTTGAACCGGCATGTTTAGGATGTCTTAGGTAGTATTTCTAGCATATAGTGTTGATACCTATGGCATATATCATGTTTTTGTTTTTCGTTTCAAAAATGATAATCACCAAAATTTTGATTAATAATTTAGATAGCAACCATGCATATTTAGGTGTGTTGACAATGTTTGTTCCGATAAACCAGGATAGATTGAGATAAAAAGCATGATCTGAGAGTCTTTTTTTGATGATGTAGTCATTGCAATAACTATGAGCTTAAATTGCTAAATTCATGTGTTATGTGCTTATTAAGAACTTGCTCTATTACTCTAAGTTAAACTGTAAATTAATTCAATTACGAAAGGATCTTAGGCCATTGTTCTTAAAAGCCCACTTAGCTTAGATGACCAACCAAAATTAAATATATCCCTTGTTCCTAATGTTTTTGAGCCTACCACATACCTATTCTTTGCAAACACCTAATAAACCTACCCTTGTTGGTTGTGAAATCCTAAAATTGGCCTTGGTCTGTCCTTGAACATTGTGGACCTTGACTGAGGCAAAAAGCTTAAGTTAAGGGTGGATAACGAAAGTGGCCCTGTTTCTGAGGATGGACATTGTGCACTTCAACTCAAGCCAAAAACCTAAATTGAGTGTGGCTGGTGTAAGGGTGAAAAATAAAAATAAGGGGGAAAGTTAGTGATATAGAGAAAAGGATAAAAAACATCATGTACTGGGTGCAAGAAAAATAAGTGATGCCTTAGTTGGGAGTTAAAAAGAAAAATAAAGTGTAGAATCAAGGCAAAAAGCTGAAAAATGTGAAGAAAGCGCCCAGAAAAGCTTGGAATAGCAAAAAGGGAAAATGAGATGGAAAATAATAGAGATGGTTGGGAAAAAGTGTAGAAAAATACAGTGTCAAGGAGGGCCTTAGTCACTATGTTCCCAAAATACCATACCCAAGCCCCTTGAGCCTAGTTTACAAGCTTAAAAAGTCTTAAAGTTATCTTAGTCCAAGTAGTTGAAGGTCTTAGTCATGTGTATAGGCGCAAGCGCATGATGCATGAATATCTTTTTTGTGAGTGAGTGATTTTGCAATGTCCCAAGGTTATACATGAAAACATCATTGAGAGTGACATATACGACTTCTTTCTGTGATGGCACTTGCATTGCATTGTTAGCACTAGATTATTTAATGATTGTGGACTACTGATAGTACCTCACTTTTTATAGTTGTGTTGTCAGATGCACTGGGTTGTATTGGTTTGATAGATAACTATCTGATTCTGTTTTGAAAAAGTGGTATAGGTATATGAGTTTAAGATTGATGTGACTTATGCCATTGGGTTGAGGTCTGTGTGTTACTATACTACTTACAAAGATTGAGTATATCGCTTGAGGACAACCAATAATTTTAAGTTAAGAGTGTTAATGAACTATCAAAATACATCACTTCTGATACTTAAAACTTGGAATTGTATACATTCTCAATGCAATGTTAGTTGATTTTATGTATTTTTGTGTTATATTTGCAGGATTCAAGGGTTGGCCTTGATTTTGGGAAGAAAGTGAAGAAGTCGCGGAATTTGATGCAGTACGAGACACTTTATGGGCATTGTTCACTCTACGAGCCGTGAAGTGGGTTTCATGGACAATTGTGGTGAGGGGATGAATTTCTGAAGTTGATTCTATGAATATGTAGATGGGTCGTGGAATGATTTTCGAGTCATAGAACATGGCTCGTGCTCTAAGGATTAGAGATGAGAGATTTTCTGAAGATTCATCAAACGTAACCCCCTACAAGTTGTAAACCACTTGATGGGACGTAGAGGCATATCGTAGATTTGAAGTCCAGATTTTTAGCAGCACTGTAGGAGACCCTGACTATGTGCTATGGAATACAGTATGACCCGTAAACATGTTCGTGAGGCGTGCCAACTCAATTATCCTATTGTGTTTAGGAATTGTATTTTAAATATTATAAATAGGTTTTTAGGTTGTTTTTTATAAAGTTTTTGCATAGTACATAGTGAACATGAGAACTAGAGAGGACAAATAGGGAGATAACATTAGAAAGTTTTGAGAAGCACTTGTACTTTGATTTGATCTTTAATCTTGTGAGTCTCTTTGAAGTTGGATTTGCTTCTTCTTAATTTAATTGTGTAAGTGCTCTATGATATTATACAAATTCATAAGTCTTGTATCTACATAAATTATGGGTAGCTTAATCCACAACTAGGGTTGTGGGAACCATGAAGAACTAACGAAGTGAAATCGGATAATTCATAATTCTTGGAAACTGTGCATGCATGTACTAATTAACTCTCTTCATTTTTCATGTTTTCTAATGGTGGCCAACATTAGAACCCACCTATTGTAAGTGACTAGACCAAGGTAGTAATGAATGTGGAAAGAGATTAATTAACATGATTCGATTGATGTGTTCTTGTCTAATTAACCGAACTGGGCCAAGGGAAGGTTGTACTGGACTAATAGGTAAGGGTTAGTAATGCACACTATGGAGATGGGCCAACTCATATAGTGAAATTCACCTCTCACCTGGACCAAAGGGTTTGATGAACTTAATTTACTGTCCTACATACTACACACTAGAAAAGAATTAGAATATCTAGTGATACTAAGTAAGGAAATCATGAGGAACACTACGCCCTAGTTTCTCTCCATATTGATATAAGTCTTGTGTTTGTTAGGTTTATCTTTCTACTGATTACTAAAAAATGCCTTTTTAGGGGTAGTCGATTAATCACTAAAATTGCATTAATTGAATTCTCTTGAGTCTATGTATTCCCTTAGGTTTGACCCTATCCTTGGTTAGGTTCTATTTCTTGACAAAGACCATTTTATTCTCGAAAAGGAGATGTAACTCGGGAGACATCAATAGACTTGCTAGAGTTGTTGGGACTCCTCAGCCACCTACTACTTTGCCTGCTCCTACCACAAAGGTTGATTCTGAAGGAGATATCACTATGCTTACCCAACTGGTAGCTGCATAGAGTGAGAACCAGAGTTCATATAGTCCTAATTCTAATTCTCAAAAGCCAACAGTTGCCACCAGATTGAGAGATTTTCTGAGGATGAACCCACTAGTTTTTACTTGATCAAAGGTTGAGGAAGAACCTTAGAACTTTATTGATGAAATGTGGAAGGTGTTGAAAGCTATGCATACGACTGAGACGGAGGGAGTTGAACTTGCTTCCTATTAACTCAAGGATGTGGCTAATGCCTAGTACAATCAATGGGAAGAAAGCCCAGGTGAGTATGCTGAGCTCACCATTTGGGATGACTTTAAGGGTGCCTTTTTTGATAACTTCTTTCCATGAGAGTGGAGGGAAGAAAAGGTGGAGGAGTTTCTTACCTTGAAGTTGGAAGGGATGACTATCAAAGAAAATTGCCTCAAATTCATACAACTATACTGGTATGCTCCAGAGATGATCCCCGATGTGTGTTCTAAGATGAGAAAATGCATACCAAGCTTGGGCAAGCATGTGAAAAAGGAGTGCAAAGTGACATTGCTGATTCTAGACATGGACATCTCTAGGCTTATGGTCTATATGCAATAGCTTGAGGAGGAAAAGATGAGGGACAGGGAGGAGCACTTGTCAAATAAGCCTAAGTCACCAGGGCATGAGCCTAGCCAGCATAAGCAATGTAAAGGGGACAATCCTATTTTCAAAAGAGGTCTTCAAATTGTGCATCATCCTCGGCAAGTGCAGCAGCTCCAAGTAATAGGTATGATCAAAAGTCTTAGGGCTATCAGAATTTAAAAGCTCAGGGTTGTCAATCCTAAGCTAGTATGACTGAAGGTTCGAGGGGGAATCCGCTATGAGGCAAGTAGTAAAGTCCATCTAGGTGAGTGCCACGAGGGAATAAATGCTTTCTATAAGTGCTGATAGATTAGTCACTTCCAGAATGAGTGCCCAATGAGGAGGCAGGGTGATAGAGGTAATAAAGGTCCGTCTGCAGCATGCAGAGTGGTGCCACAACTAATATGAGCAGGGGTACAAATTATCTGTATGCAATGGGAAATCGATAGGATCAGGAAGTTGCACCATATGTTGTCACAGATATACTTTGAGTCTTTTACTAAGATGTGTATGAGTTTCTTGACCGAGGTGCCATTTTCTCATTTGTAACTCCATCTGTGGCTGGAAAGTTTGTGATCATTGTTGAATGTCATTGTCAGAACCCAAGCCTAGGGCCTAGACGTGACACGGTGAATAGGGAACCCGAAGGAACCCCAAACAAGCCTCTTAGCATATCAATCACATATCCTTGGTCACCGAAGCAAAATAACAACAAGAGAATATATAAATTTGGGAAAATGGGACTAAGAGAAGTCTTTGATATCATAAAAGCATAAAGAGACAAGCTTATAGCATAAATACATAATAATATTCCAATAACACCTCTAAACTTAGAATGTAGCGGGGGCCAGGATACTTTTCGGGCTCACCCTCATAATATAAAACGTTCAACATAAAGAAGTACTAGAAATAGAAAGTGAAAGTAGATAGTATCCCCGATTTGAGGACTCACCAAGCTTATCTTCGAATAATCTCACTAGCCACGTGAAGGATGACCAAGAGGATCTCCGGTCCCTACAAGTTGATATAATATAAGCATAAAGTATGCATCAGTATGTTTGATTGTACCAAATATAAAGGATGCAATATAACAAGACATAAACCAATTTTGCCAAAATGCATAGAAATAGGCTATAGGTAAGTATAATCTCAAAGTGGCATGCAGAATCAAGCATTGAAGTAAAACATGTTTATAAATCATTCAACTTACATAGAACATGATGCATATGTGGGAAGATACCCTAATAAATGAAAGTAAGACCAAGTGACCTACAACTTAGAATCCCAATGATTACCCCTCATTAGTAACAAGGTGGTCTACTTGCCAAGGTAAAGCATACTTTACCACATGGAGCCTGTCCCATTTTGCAGAAGTAACCCCCCTTATGGTAACCTGTCCCATTTTGGAGTGGATTTTATGATAAATTGCACTAAATGGATCTACTAGTATAGTAAGAGTACAATTGAACCCAATGTTGGCACATAGTGTGAGGAAATGAGTATGGACCCTTGAAGATAGTCCATGCCGACATCCAATCCATAGGTGCTAAGTCTAATCCCGCGGAATACTTGAAATAATCATGCTTAAATAGCTTATCACAAACATGGAATCATGGCGTGAGTAGCTATTAAACATACATGACCTCTAATGGTGAGCCTAACTTGAAACATGAGAATAGATCATAATCATACATGGACCATTGCTTTAACATAAATGGCTCACAATAGGTAAATTTTGAAAATAGGGCTTAATCTCATGGATAATCATAGATAATTTCATGAATTCATAATATACTTGATTGCCCATATTCATTATAAAGTCACTTGACTTGTAAAATATGTAAATAGCTTCAGAATTCTTGAGTTGACATTTCATCGAGTACTTGGTGGGCACATACAAGTACATGTTCAAATCATACAAAATGCAAGAGTATAGATTATGTAATAGTGAAATCAATGCATCTTAAAGTCATGTAAATCAGCCCAACAACGTTATGGTAAAACCCTATCATAGGTAACTTGTAAGTCATATCAAAACATCACAATAGTTCATAGATTAATTTCGTAGGTTGATTCATGTCTAGTCACAATAGAAAAAGATTTATTCATAGTATAAGATCAAAATAGATATTCATGGATAATCATCAATATTTTACAAAACACCAACATATTTCATGCTCATATTTGATAATAATAGATACCCATAAGTAATACAACTTGATATCATATAATTTTTTGTAATATACGAAGGTTGGACTTCATGGGTGAAAGGACCAAATGGATAAAACCCACATACCTAAATGTTAGGATTCGTTGATGTAGACTTGAAGCAGACTTGAAGCTTGAATCGAGTTCTTGAGATCCGGAATTAAGCTTGAGACACTTGAATTTAGATGGGAATTGTTTTTGATAAAATGGTTTGAGTTGTTTTAGAGAGGAGTTTTGAGTGATATAGAGTTGAAAAATGGCTAAATATAAGTGTTTTCACGCATAAGTGGGCATAAGTCCATGTCCCCAATGCCCTTTAGCAGAAACAAAAATTAAGGAAGTGATAACATTGCTCCATGTTTTGGAGCCATTGCATACCCTTTCTATCTCCAAAACTTTTACGAAAATTATCTTTTGCTACGGGTCTTCAAAAATTGGGGTTAGATGTATTTCTCGATCAATTTTTCCCCCTAATCAAGAATATCAAGTCGAATTTTCGATATCACGGACGGATTTTGAGATATATTGAAGTTACAATTATGGGCATTTCCAAAGAACATTTTGGGGCATTTTGGGGTGTTTCAATATCTCCCCCTTGGGAACATTCATCCCCGAATGTCAAAGAAACATATATAAGATAAGTAATCATGAAGATTTTAGCCCAACATGAATGTAACAAATGCATTTAAACATCATTTAAAGAATCGCAACATGAATGTCAAAAATCACCACAAACTTGTCAACATAAACATGAGTGCTTGTAGAATGACCTAAGGGTTGAAACTTAAGATTTGAAATCATATAGGGGACTTAAATTAGCACATTCGGCTTGAGTAGAGTGGAAGAGATAGGGGTATCGTTTTCTCATGTTTGCCTTGGCTTCCTATGTGGCACTTTCAACTTGTTGGTTCCTCCAAAGGACCTTGACGGAAGCTACAACTTTGTTTCTCAATCTCTTCACTTATCTATCAAAAATCTCCATTTGCAACTCCTCATAAGTCAAATTATCCTCTACTGCACCCACAACATCCAAAGACACTATAGGACTTGGGTCACCCACACACTTTCTTAACATGGACACATGGAAGAGTAGATACACCATGTTTATTTCCATAGGCAACTCTAACAAATATGAAACCTTACCCACTCACCTCAAAACTTTATAAGGACCCACAAAACTTTTCCTTAACTTCCCCTTTTTGCCAAACCAGACTACACCCTTCATGGGTGAGACCTTCAAATAGACCCAATCACTAACCTTAAACTCAAGATCTCTTCTCCTCACATCGGAACACGACTTTTGTCTACTTTGGGATGTTTTCTAATCTCTCTCTAGTCAACCTCACATTCTCCAAGACTTCCATGACAAAATCTGGACCTAGCAAAGCCATTTCCCCCACTTCAAACCACCTAAATTGGGATCTACAATGCCTACCATAAAGAGCTTCAAAAGAAGCCATACCAATGTTTGAGTAGTAGCTATTGTTGTAAGCAAACACAATGAGTGGAAGATGCTCATTCCAACTACCCTTAAACTCGTAAACACAATCTCTAAGCATATCCTCAAAAGTTTGGATAGTTCTCTCAGCTTGACCATCTATTTGAGGATGAAAGGTCAGGCTAAGCTTAACCTTGGTACCAAGACATCTTTGGAAGGACCTCCAAAAGTGAGAAATGAATTGAGCACCATGCTCCGAAATGATAGACAAAGGCACCCCATACAATCTAAGAAACTCATGTATGTACAACTTGGCATAATCTTCAGTACCAAAGGCAGTCTTGACTGGTAAGTACTGAGCTAACTTTGTCATTCTATCTACAACAACCCAAATAGAGTCAAAATGTTTTCTAGTCTTAGGCAACCCAACCATAAAATCCATGTTGATCTCATTCCACTTCCAAGTAGGAATATCTATATCTTTGGCTAGGCCACCAGACCTTTGATGTTCGGCATTCACTTATTGGCAATTGTGACATCCGGATATGAACTTGGCAATGTCTCTCTTTATACCACCCGACCAGTGCACTTCCATCAAATCCCTATACATCTCTGTAGAAATGAGGTGAATGGAATATGATGAATTATGTGCCTCCTTCTAGATCAATTCTTTCAAATCATACATATTTGGAACACACAATCTACCTTGGTACCTAACGATACCATCTCCCTCTTAGGTCCTCCACTTTACCATCTCTCACCAAGGCCTTCAAATCTTGCAAGGCGGGGTCAAGATTTTATTTTGCATTTACCTTCTCAATCAAAGAAGATTTAGAACCATCAACAACAACTACATCCCCATTGTTAACTTCATCCAACCTAATCCCCAATCTAGCCAATAGGTGAATCTTTCTAGCCACCTCTTTGCCACTATTATCAACATGAGATAGACTCTTCATATACACCCAACTTAAAGTATCGACCACAACATTAGCTTTGCCGGGGTGATAATGCACACTCAAATTATAATCTTTAAGAAGCTCTAACCACCTTCTTTGTCTCAAGTTAAGATTATTTGGATGAACACATATTGGAGACTCTTGTGGTCGGTAAACTCATCAACATGAACCCCATACAAGTATTGACGTTAAATATTCAAAGCAAATACTACAGGTATCAATTCAAAATCAAGGGTGTGATAGTTCTTCTCGTGCACCTTAAGTTGTGTAGAGGCATATGCTATCACCTTACCACATTGCATCCAAATACACACCAGACCAATTCTTGAGGCATCATAATATACAACAAACCCTTCCACCCCATCCGGTAGAGACAAGATTGGAGCGGAGACAATCTTATCTTTCAAAGTTTAGAAACTCTTTTCACACTCATCAGTCTACATAAATTTTCCCTTCTTTTGTGTCAATTTAGTTATGGGAGAAGCAACAAAAGAGAAACCATGTAGAAACCTCCGATAATTACCCGCCAAACCCAAAAAGCTTCTAATGTCTGATGGAGTCAAAGGTCTAGGCCAATTTCTAATCACCTTTGTTTTCCTAGGATCCACTTTTATACCATCACCCGACACTACATGTCCCAAAAATGCAACCTCTTTCAACCAAAAGTCACATTATTCATATTTAAAATACAATTTCCCTCTCTCAAGATTTACAACACCACCCTCAAGTAATCCACATGCTCCTCCTCACTACGGGAATAAATCAAGATATCATCAATAAAACCACCACAAACTAGTCAAGGTAGCGTTTAAAGACCCTACTCATGAGATCCATAGATATAGATGGTGTATTAGTAAACCCAAAGAACATAAGCACACAATCAAATTGCCCAAACCTAGTCTGGAAAGCCGTCTTGGAAATGTCACACTCTCTCACTTTCACTTGGAGATACTTGGATCGAAGATCAATCATAGAAAAGTGACTAGCCCCTTGAAGTTGATTAAAAAGGTCATCAATCCTTGGTATAGGGTACTTTTTCTTTATGGCGACTCTATTAAGTTGCCAGTAATCAATGCACATTCTAACAGAACCATCATTTTTCTTCACAAACAACATCGATGCACCCCAAAAGTGACTTACTAGGCCTTATAAAACCCTTCTCCAACAAATTCCTCAATTGCTCCTTTAACTCCTTCAACTCCGTCGGGGCCATACGGTAAAGAGGAATAGAAATAGTTTGAGTATCTAGAAGGAGATTTATACAAAAATCTATTTCTCTTTCAAGAGGAACACTGGGAAGTTCAACAGGAAAGATATCGAGAAACTCATTAGTCACTGGAACCAACTCGATAGGAAGGACTTTGGACTCAATATCCCTAATCCTCATAAGATGATAGAGATAACCCTTAGAAATCAACTTTTGGGCTTTAAGAAAAGAAACGAATCTACCCTTGACCACCACATCATGAATTTCCCACTTAAGGATAGGCTCATTAGGAAAATGGAATTTAACTTAATGGGTTCTACAATTAATAGAAGCATAATATGCATGCAACCAATCCATCCGAAGAATGGCATTTAAATCCACCATATCTAATTCACAAAAATGACAAGGTAAGATTTTATGCAAAATGAACATGGGATAATTTCTACAGATTTTTTTTCAGCAACAATAGACTTATCAAAGGGGTAGACACTTCATAAGGTTCTCATAATATTTCAGGACTAACATGAAGCTTTTTTTGCAACAAAATGATTAATTAAAGAAAGAGTGGCACCTGGGTCTATCAATGCATGCACATCCAAATCAAAAATCTTTAATATACCAGTAATAACAATAGGCACCTCATCAACTGCTTATCTTCCTTAAAGAGCATAGAATCTATTTTTCCTTGGTGCACCCCTTTGTTAGCCTCCTCTTTCCCTTTGACCCGCATTTGGACCTTGACTTTATGGATGACCATATATACCTTTGTTTTGTGCATGAGGGCAATCAATAACCTTGTTCCCAACTTCATCACAATCAAATCAAGCATTTGAATTTCTAAAACAAGGACCACAAAAAATATAAAAAATTAATGACCACTATGATTCTTTTCACACTTTGGACATCTAGGTATTACCATTCCTCCATTATCACCTTAGAATCTTTGATTAGGTACCATATCATTGGTAAACCTCATGTTGGAAGCATTGGATGACCCTTAGCCTTGGAACTTGTGGCCTTGAGGAAACTAGCCACCTTTAGAACCTTGGAACCCACCTTCAAATCGATCCCTATTGAAGTTACCAACCATTGTATTTATAAGCTTCTCTCCCTATAGTTGCTAGGCATATGTCATGAGCCGAGACAAATCCATGTCCCCTACTAGCATGGTAGTATGACACTCCTTGTTAACAAAGTCAGATACACTGGATACAAATTTGTTCATCCTTGACCTAGGCTCGACAATCAATTGTGGAGCATACTTGGAGAGTTGGTTGAACTTGAGGGAATACTTGCGCACATACATGGACCTTGTTTAAGATTCATGAATTCTATCATCTTCAACTCCCTTAGCTCAATAGGAAAGAACCAATTGTGAAATGCCACTTTGAACTCCTCCCAAGGTATAGCATCATTTGTCACGACCCAAGCCCACCCCAAGCAAGCCTCTTAGCATATCATTACACATCCTTCGTCGCGGAAGAAATAAAATAGCAACATAAGAATAGAAAAAGGGATAATCGGGGCTAAGGGTCAAGCTCATAATATTACACACGACATGTCCAACAATACCTATAATACATAGATAAGAGCGGGGGCAAAGACAAGCAACCGGGCTCACCCTCATAGTCAACATTCACATGAAAGAAAAGTAGTCTTGGAACATAACATGAGACAATAAGCAACATACCCGGAATGGAGTACTTACCAATAAGCTTGAGTGGAATCGTACTAGCATAGAGTATGTGTTAGTATATTTAAATGTACTTATTATGTAGAATGTAATGTAACAAGTGATAAGCACCATAATCTAAAATGCATAACATACGCAACGAATAAGCATATAATAATATGACATGTATAAATGATTTTTGAAGTAAAACCATGCTTATATAGAATATAATCCATGTGTAAGGAGAGACCATTTTAGTGAATATCCAAGGCCTACCACCTCCTTGGAGAGGTACATGATGTATAAACCCTTTCATATGGTTGATGAGGTACGAACCCCCAACATGGTTGATGAGGTACAAACTCTCAACATGGTTGATGGAGTATGAGCCCCCCTCCAATATGGTTATGAAGGTACAAACCCCTCGACATGATAAAGAGGAATAGAAATAGTTTGAGTATCTAAAAGGAGATTTATACAAAAATCTATTTCTCTTTCAAGAGGAACACTGGGAAGTTCAATAGGAAAGACATCGAGAAACTCATTAGTCACTTGAACCGACTAGATAGGAAGGACTTTGGACTCAATATCCCTAATCCTCATAAGATGATAGAGACAACCCTTAGAAATCAACTTTTGGGCTTTAAGAAAAGAAACGAATCTACCATCGACCACCACATCTTGACTTTCCCACTCAAGGGTGGTTTCATTAGGAAATTGAAACTTGACCCTATAGGTCTTACAACCAATAGAAGCATAGTAGGCATGCAACAAATCCATCCCAAGAATGACATCAAAATCTACCATGTCTATTTCAACAAGATCACAAGGCAACAACTTATGCAAAATGAAAATAGGACAACTCTATAAACTTTCCTAGAAACAATAGAGGGAATAATAGGAGTAGACACTTCATATAAATCCTGCAATAACTCAGGGTCAACATGAAACTTTTTAGCAACTAAAGGGGTAATAAAGGAAAGAGTGGCACCTGGATCAATCAAAGCATATACACCAGAGTTAAAGATTTTCAATATACTAGTAGCAACATCGGGAACCTCACCTACCCCTTGTCTTCCATATAGTGCATAAAACAGGTTGTTCCTTGGGACACCCCCTTGACGACCAGCTTTACCTAATGGGACCGCATTTGGGCCCCGACCCTTGCCACGGTTCCTTGGAAAATCTATCTTCTTCTGAGCAAGCTCCTCACGTTCATAGCATGCATTTGAAGCGTTCAAACGTAGTTCTCCATGGCTCCTTCCATATTTAGGGCAGACATCAACAGGAGCAACCCCGCCAACACCTTGAGGCCTAGGGAAATCAATAGCAAACCCCCTATTAGTAACGTGAGAAGGCCTTTGGCCTTGATAAAATTTATCTTCCTTTTTGGAATTTACCCTCAAATCTAGCCCTCTTGGCATCATGCCCCTTTCTCTTCCTCAACTTTTCTTCCTCCATTACTCGACATAGGTCATCAACCGAGAAAATTCCATGTAATTAATTAGCATGGCGGACCGACATTCTTCACTCACAAAGTCGGAGACCCCCATCATGAACTTATTTATCTTAGATCTACGATTGGCCACCAAATGAGGAGCATACTTTGCAAGTTGATAAAACTTGAGCGTATACTCCCTCACACTCATAACACCTTGTTTCAAGTTCATAACTCTACCAACTTTGCTTCCCTATGCTCTAGAGGGAAAAATCGATTAATGAAAGCCAATTTGAACTCCTCCCAAAGCACCACATTACCAATTCCCTTTTCACCCTTCCATTGATCATACGATATTTAGGCTACCTCTTTAAGTTGGTACACCTCCGAATCCGCCTTTTCATTCGGCGCAATACCCATGATATTTAAAATATTGTAGACATCATCAACGAACTCTTGTGGATCTTCATCCACCTTTGACCCATAGAATACAAAGGATTCATCCACATGAAGTCTCTTACCCTAGCCCTCGGGGTAGTAGCATGAGGCGCTTGGTCCCCTTGATTGACTTTGTTGGCCACAACTTGGGCAAGCATAGTGAGAGCATCCCGGAGCTCACTATTGGTAGGTTGCTCCTCGGGAGTTTGGAACCTTCTTCCTCTATTATTTGGCATGATCTAGCATAGCAAAGAACAATCGTTTGGGGCAAAAACTCACTACAACTCTATAGCGCGTTGCAGAACATAAAGAAGGGAAACATTTTCTAAAATATCTCATAGCCTCCTATTCATAGTCATGGCGCACTTCACAGCCATGAATAGGTCTTTAATCGACGCGGTGTGTTGGAATCCAAGGATCTATCAACCTAGTGCTCTAATACCAAGTTTGTCACAACCCAAGCCTAGGGCCTTGATGTGACAAAACGAATGGGAAATCCGAAGGAATCTCTAAACAAGCCTCTTGACTAGTCATTACACATCATTAGTTGCGGAAGCATATAAAAACATTAAAGAGAAAGAACAGGGCAAGCGGGCTAAGTAAAAAGCTTTCACAATATCATCGTCAAGAGACAAGTCAAATTCATATCTTAGATACATATCATGTCCAACTACAACCTCTACTTCATAAATAAAAGCGGGGACCATGACAAAGATACTGGGCTCACCCTCATAGTCGAATAGAACGTAAAGAAGAGTTTCTCAATACATAACAAGAGAGCGTAGACTAAGGTCCCCGAAGTGGAGGACTCACCAACTAGCTTGAGTAGCACCGAAATAGGCACGTGGACGAGGTTGATCAACTTCGGCTCCTATTCCTACACGGTGATATCATCTAGGCAAGAGTATGCATTAGTACATTTGAATGTACTATGTATGTAGGATGCAATGCAATAATAGATAGACATCATAATAAAAATTTATAATATTAAGCAACAGGCATAATGTAGCAATATGACATGTATGATAAATACTTAAGTAAAACATGCTTAAGTAACTCATACTCATATAGGATATCATATGTGTAGAAGAGATTAAGCTAGCTATTCAAGGTACAAACTCCTTCGTGGTTGTATGGTACAAACCCCTCACATGGTTGATGATAATCACATGTTATCACCATGGTGGTGAAGTACAAACCCCTCACATGGTTGATGAGTACAAACCCCCACCTTGGTTACCCGGGCTCTTATTCCCCTGGATCGGGTATGGTCTAATGCAATACGTTTTATAGGGTATATCATATACATAAGCTCATTTTATAATCATATAGTCATTCATATCATATCTTATTTTTTGGACCTTCGACTCCTCAAGAAACCACATCTGGACATTTTATTAAATACTTAGAGGGTGTGTAATGTTAGTATGAAACCTTGAAATATAGAGATGAAATCATGAAAAAAACCACAGTAAAACCATCAATCAACATCGTGAAACACCCTCAAGCAATATACATCTAAACCCATCCCCGAGTCTTACTATAGATCAATGATTTACAGCTCAAAAAATAGCAAGACAGTCATAACTTTGCATAGCCTTTACATAGTGCGTAGTTAATTTCATAGCAAGCAAGATCATGTAAATCAACTTTGAATCATGAAATTTGAGTAAATGGAGGCTTGGGTATCATGGGTTGAAGGACCTCATGAAAGAAACCCACATATCTTAGCTTAAAGATTAATTTGGTGAAGATTGGAGGTGGACACTTGAAGCTTGAAGAAGAACCTTGAAGGAAAACATTAGCTTAGGATGAGGTTTTGGGACTTGAATTTTCGGAGTGATAATGATTTTCATGCTCGAATGAGAAAGTAGTCGCTATCAGCAGTTAACCTAACCGAAGGTTTGTGTCGAATCTACAGGGAATACAAGGTTTGACCACCAAAATTCACTATCATTAATTTCGAGTATCAATAACTAAAATCTCTAAATAGGGGGGTTTGTGATTTCAAGAACAAAATAAAATAAACGCTATAATACAATGCGGAAAAACACTCAATTCTATGGACAACTTGGATTTTGTGTTCACCATGGTTCTTTGACTCGATTACTCTATGTAACATAACAACAATTGGAGATTCACATGCAGGATGGTAACTTAGCTTCTTCCAGCGTCTTGTGAAGGTGAAGGTCGAATTTCACCGTGGAGCTTGGTTTGCTACCATGGTTTTCCAACTAACCATGACCTATTGTCCTAGTCAACCTCCTCTTGGTCAAGTTTTGTTTATTAGACGAGAACAGATCAATCAAATTTGTCATCTACTTTTCTTTTCCTATTTGTCATTACCTTGGTCGGGATCGCGATAGTAGGTGAGGTTTGGTGTTAGCCACCACCAAACAACAATCATAATGAAGGGAAATAAACAATACATGTAAAACCCCAACCATAGAAATGCAATAAACCTATGTTATCTCAAGTCAAACACCCATGGTTCCCACAACACCAATTTGTGGGTGCTTATCTACTGATGGCTAAGGCAAAACAAGCAAAAATGCAAATAAATGACATGATTGAGAATTTTACCTAAGGCAATGAAGATTGAAGATACCACAAGTTGCAAACCAAAAGCTTGGTAGATTGATGATGAGCACAAAGCAATGTTTACAATCCCCAAAATTGGGTTTTCCAAGAGAAAAAAATAATCTAAGTTAAAAACCTAAGAGTTTCCTTGAGAGAATATTCAAAGATGATAAAAACTTCTCTGGTTCCAATCCCTCTTAATAAAACCCTAACTTAAGCTATATATAGTGTTTCCAAAATAATCCTAAATATTACACAGAAGAGACAGCTGGCAGCTTGTATGCGTCATAGTTACGACTCGTAGGATGGCTTACAAGTCGTATTTGGGGTCTCATATCAGGTTCTTGTCATCGTGGACTCGATTGGTACGACCTACTGGTGCGAGTCGTAGCTTGGGCTACGACTCATATACTCCTCTCATAGTCTTGGCCTTCAGTTTTTTGTCCAACATTTGGCTCTCTGATTTCGGCTATGAGTCCACCCATACGAGTTGTAGTGAGACTTAAGACTCGTAGGATGGCTTTATAGGGGTGACCTCCACTTAGTAGATTTTTAATTTTTTTGTCTCTGTTTCTAGCTACGACACACCCTACTACTCGTAGCTTAGACTACGACTCGTACGTGAGCTCGTATGTTCTATGATTCTGCAAAAATCTGCAACTTTTCTTCAAAATCATGTCAATTTCTACAAGAATAACACAAAAACACATAAAAATCACAAAAAGTAGCATTAAGAACTCACAAAATCCCTCAATTTAGGTATCAAATGTTCTATATTTTTACAGCACATCAATATCCTCAACTAAGAATTATTGATTGTCCTCAAGTAATAACTCAATGTATGCAGACAGAGAAATCTATGCAGACAAAGAGAAATACATAGCAGCTATACTAATGGCATATATATCAACTTCTTTGATTCGGGTACCCAACTATCATTTTCAAAACCAGATTGCATAGTTACTGAGCATAACAGAATATGATGATGAATCCGGCAACCTAACTATGATAGACTAAGGAGCATCAGCCATCCGCAATCTTGTTGCATCCATATGCTAATCAAGTAGTGCAAATGCCCTCACAGAAAAGAAATCACTCTTACTTACTTGAGAAGCATTTATAATTCAGGAACTGAGGAAGCATTTCTCACTCTTACAATTGAAATTCATGCACATTGACTAACACCATAGGCTTGCCTCGATACTCATCTTCTGTCTTAGTAATGAATTTGATTTGGATCACAAATGGACAAATGGGATTATAACATAGGTTTAGGAGGCCTTGGTATGACATTTTAGGCAAGTAGTGACTAAAAGCTATCCTTAAACCATGTTTACCAACACTTTTTGGTTTTATAATCCAAACCCATTAAATGCACCCTTATTCCCCCGTTTTAAACTTTTTCTCAAGTGCGTTCTTTCTATTTTCAGTTGTACCTTATCTGTGAACTCATTTCTTGCTACTTTTTCTCAACTCAAGGCACCTTTCTTTACTTTTTCTTCACTTGGCTCATGCTTTTTCATTTCTTTCTTTATTTTCTGACTAACCACTAAGGGCCACCCTCAACTTAGGCTTTTAGCTTGAGGTAAAGTACACAATGTCTGTTCCCCAAACCAGGGCCACAATTTGTGGCCACCATTAACTTAGGCTTTTAGCCTCAATTACGCTTCACATGTTCAAGGATAGAATAGGGCCAATATCAAGGTATTTCATCAAACAAGGTTAAGTTAGCAAGGTGTTAAGAAATAATGACTACATGAGAAGCTTAAAAATTTGGAACAAGGGATTCACTAACTCATTTTGTAGGTCATTTAGGCTAAAAGTGGGTCACTAAAAGAACAAAGTCCTAAGATCCTTTCAAACTCAACCACATCATCAAACCAATTTTAGAGTAATAAGGCAATTTCTGAGTCCATATAAAATGCATGAATGAAGCAAAATAAGCTCACCACACACATGACATTGCAGCCACAACCAAGTATATGCTTCAAGCCTCAACTTACTTTCACATTATCAGAACAAACATTGCCAGATACTTAAAATGCATGAATTCATCAATTATCACCATCTAAAGAATTTCGAGGGCACCTAATTTTTCATTAAAACTTTAAAAAGCATCTAAAGACTATGTATGTGCCAACAGATAATATTACTATGATTTTATACATTATCTTCGCTACCTAAACATGTCAGTTCAACAGAAAAGTAACATCCACAAGGAAAAAGAAACAGTACAAGAAAACCTTAGAATAAAAAATAGGGGAAGTTATGGACTCGAGGTTACTCAGACTTCACCTTAATCCATAACTTCCCACACCCCATCAAATAGGATACATTGTCCTCAAAGTACAGATAAAAATTAAAAGCAAACACTACAACATAGGAATATATATATACGTACATTAAAAACCAAAAACTAACATCCACAATATAAGTGAAAACACCATTCAACATAAAAATATTTAAACAAATCCAAAAACCAACGTAATAAAAGAATTGTCTAACAATAAAACAAAGTATCCATAATGACAAAATAAGAAGTGGGGTCAAAAGAAGTCAAACATCATGGTGCATCAAGCACCGATCTCTGGCTGGTCTATGGGGTCCTGTGGCACCATCTCCTCCGTAGAAGTACTTGAATTACCCTCTCCATGTGGCATCTGCTACTGCTGATCTTGCTGAATAGTCACCAATAATAGCGACTCTTGCATCACCGCCTTAGCTATCAGCTCCTCCTCCGGTCTCAGCCTCTTCTGAGTCGGCTCTGGATCAACATTATGCTCAAGCGGCCTCTTCCAACGGATATGAGGACGGTTAGCTAGCCAATCAAATGCCTCATCACCCGCTGGTGCCATCTCCGCGACTACAACAGGAGCTGCCAACATCTGCAATAAGTTGGCCTTAAACTTGGCCAACTACTCAGTCACAATGCTCGTATCAGCAGGCCTAGCGCCCTCAAGTCTCCGTTGTACTCTCACCTCAAAAGATCTACTCGGGCATCCACTGCCCTAACCCGTTCATATACCAAATCATGGGAAAATGCCTTCATCTTCTCCTCTGAGTCCATACAGTCTGGTTAACCCAAGGTCTAACCCATGCAGATAGAGCCTGAATTCTAGACTCCGCAGTAACCACCCTGCATAATAATGCCTGAAGAGCAGTAGCAAAAGCAAGAGAATCAACCTGTAATATAGCTGCTGCTAGTGCTGGAGTACTGAGTGATGGTGTAAAATCGATCTCCATAGTTCACGTGGGCCTGTAGTAGTCGAAGTAGGGCTGATAGCAACTGGAGGTACACTTTGAGTCGGAGGCTCTACTGGGAATGGCTTTGGAATAGGAGGTGCTGCTCATGGTAAGGCCACCGGGTTCTAGTCAGCCTTTATCATGCTAAGATCCATGATGCGTGTAGCCTCTATGTGCTGGTCCTGGCAGGGTCAATAAGAACACCTGCTGCACTGCACAAATGATGATTCAAAAAAGGAAATGCTAGTGAGATGTTCGTCAGCACGGCATCCTCGTGGATCTGCTTCGAGATTATCTGGGACTAGTCTATCTCATAACTAGCTAACACGATGGTTAATAACACATCCCACTCCAAGGTGATCACATCATCCGTAAAAGTGGGTCGAATACGCCAACGGATAATGGACCACCAAAACTTGGCCTAGAAAGAGAGGTGGTTCTTCATAATAGGATACACATGGCTTGTAACCCACGTCGGCTTGGAACCCTCCTCATAAATTTGGCTAGTAATCAATCGTAAAAGCTCTTTATTTGCCCCGATGTCCTTCCCAGTCACTGCTCTCCATATCTTGTCAATCCATCCATCATATTCTGCGGTGGACTGATGCACTCTGTAAGTGGGCCCAAACTGGATCTGTCGAATGGTCTCCTCCAAAATAGGAATCCTCCTACCCAAGACTGGAACCACCATAACCTCGACTGCTCGATTGGCTTCTTGTTCTTTGGTAAACGATGACGGATTATAGCAAGATACACCGCATAAAACTCACGGACTACGAAAGGGGCGTAGTTGCCCAACTGCTGTGTGGTCCATCGTAGCCTATGTCTGTCTAACTCTTTATCCAATCCTGGTACTTTATCTAATAATGAGTCGTTCATTCTAAACACTTCATAAAATGGCCATACCGATTTGCCCTGTCCCTTGGGCTCTAATCCCTGGTCATATATCTCCTTTATCCCTGTGACACACCATATGCGGTTGGCTGGAGGTTGAGACTGGACCTTTTCCTGCTGGGTTTGGGAGGTGCTCTCAGACTCCGATTCTGACCCTTTGTGTGAGGGGGTTATTTGTGGTAGGCGGCTGTCAGACCCATCTCCATTACCTTGCTTCCTCCTCTTCAGACTAGGAGGAACTGGTAACTTCCATAGGAGTGTTCTGTAAGTGCCCGGGTCTGAGATCTATTAGCTTCGGTGTCTATTCTAACCCTGTGAACTTCTATAGACCCTTCAGATCTCTCGACCTCAAATGATTTATCAATCATCCTCTACTGAAAGGATCGGATTGCTCGTTTGTCCTTTGGAGGCATTGTATCTGCAAAAGAACCATACAACCCATGTGAGCATCAGGATGTTTGATCAAATGAGTCACATAATAGAGAACAAGAAGAGCAAACACTAAAACATAGAAACAAAATAAAATAGAAGACAGAAATCTCTGATGCAATTGCAGGTTTACAAGTACGAGTACAGTTACGACTCGTAGGATGCCCTACGAGCCGTAGACTAGCCTCGTAGTAACAAAATTTCTTATAAAATTTAAGTTTGAACTCAGATATTGGGGGCAGTTACAACTAGTAGTGGAGCCTATGAGTCGTAGTCTAGACTCGTACCTATTTCTAGGGACATGTTTAAGCACTTAGTTAGGATTTATAGACCCTCAGTATGAGCCATAGCAGGTATTACGAGTCGTATGTGGGTCTTGTATGAGAAACATGAAGGAACCACAATTGAGTGATGCTTGATACGAGCGATCCTTATGACTCGTAGAGGAATCTATGACTCATAGGTATGCCTTGTAGTAGAAAACAATAGACACCAGTAGTGTATAACACTTTCCCGAAACAAGCTCAAACAAAACAAAAACATTAAAGACTTGGTAATTATAAGAGTAATACACAAATTTGACACATAAATGGTCCCACTATGAAATCAAACAATTAAAAAAATCATTATTCCTAAAAATTTGAGTCCATTTCTCATTACAACAAGAAAAACCGGGGGCAAATTCATGTCTAAAGTTACACTCTTTATCAACAAAACACTCCATAGGAATGTAAGAGCAACACAAAACTTTTCTGTTAAGCACAAAAAGCTATGGCACATAAATCAAACCCATATTATCCAAACTCCCATTTCGAAAATAACTCACCCAATGGTCACATAACAAGTAAGTAAGACATTCTATGGACTAACAATATTCACATTCACAACACCCACTCAACAATTTCAAATAAGGATTGTTTCCAGACATAATCTTTCAAAGCAATACAAACCCTAGGATTCAAGTCGATATCAAAAAATTATCAAATAGGCTTGAAAACTCATGGTTAAGCATGTCCACAATCATCGATAGCATAATTGACAACCATAGTGCATTAGAATTAACCACGAAATTTATCAAATCGTAGGAGAATTGAACCAATGCATGTTTATGCAAAAACAAGTTGAAACCCTTGGAGATCATGTCCTTATCATAATTCTTGCCGGAATATGACGTAGGTGGTCGAGATTTCAGTCAAAAAAGTGAAAGGGGGATGAGTAGTAGGGGATTTGATCGATCTTAGGGTTGGGAAAATAAGATTTGGGGGTCAAATTTTATTTTGACCCCGTATTAAATGAAACCCGATCAGCTTTAAGAAGCTGCAGGTTGGGGCTATGAGACCTTGAGTATGAGTCATAGGGTATTCTATGACTCGTAGGTCCTGGTCTCATAGAAGTCCCAACACATGCGAATATTAAGAATGCATACCTAGGCACTAGAAACTGCACTTACGACTCGTAGAGGACCCTACGAATCATATCCTCTACGAATCGTAAGGTTGGCTCGTAGTGTTTGATGCCACTTCTTATACTCACTGATTACCTCTACGAGGCATGACTAGTAGTCGTGATGGTGACTGTGACTCGTAGGGCCGCTTGTAGGAGCTGCTCCATGTGCTACTTTTGCATATCTTCAGTTCTTCAATTTTCACCTGCACTCCAAGCTTCAAAACACAAAAATCTCCACAGTATTACAACCGCATCAATTTATTTCAACGTAAAACAAACTCACACCTTCTACCTAAGAATCTCAATAACCAAAAACACTTAAAACAACCAACAATTATTAAAAAATGTAGGTTGCCTCCCAAGAAGTGCCTTGTTTAACACCATGGCTCGGCTTTGTCATCATCCTTCTTCAATAATCATCAAGGGTCCACAACTCACTCTTTAACTTATTCAGGTGCTTCATGGATTGGCGGATATCGAACACGAGCTCTGAATCATTTACCCTAAATCGATGTTGACCTAAATTCATATCCACTAGGGCTCTCCCAATAGCTAGAAATGGTCTTCCCAAGATGATGGGCATCTCGAAATCAACCTCTCAATCAAGTATCCTAAAGTTCGCGGGAAAGATAAATTTATCAACTTTAAGAAGCACATCTAGAAGGATTCGCTCTGGCTTTTTTATGGCTCAATCAAGCATGAGGAACCTTATTCTTGTTGGGGTGGGAGTTCCAAGGCCATGTTCTTCGAATAAGGCAAGAGGCATTAGATTGATGCTTACTCCTGAGTAACACAATGCTCTTACGAACTCAACATCACCAATGGTGCAAGGGATGGTTAATGCACCGGGGTTCTCTTATTTTTGAACAAGGCATTTAGTCATAATGGCACTATATTGTTGGAGTTCTTGTGAGAACTCTTGGCTCGAAGTGTTTTTCTTGGTCAGCAAATCCTTCATATACTTGGCATATCTGGGCATCTTCTCCAAATCATCCAGATGGAGAATTGCTTCAACATCGAGAGGAAGTGCTTGAATTTACCCTCCTATTCCTTTTTCTTAAGCCTTTGAGGGAAAGGAGGAGGGGTTTTGGAATGCACTTTAATTTTTCATGCTCCCGAACCTCTTCTTGTTGCTTTTCAACAATCTTCAGACCTTCTCCCTCAACCACAACTTCACCACCAAGACCCTTCTCATCAACTTCATCCACAATGACCGGCATAAGGGACTCTATGGTGCTTTTTCCACTTTGAGTCCTGAGCGCCATGGAATGCCCTTCATTTTTAGGATTTTGAAACATATTTCTTGGTAGGGTGCCCTCTTGGCATTGGTTCGATTGAGAAGAAACTCGCCCAAATTGTTGTTCGAGTTACTTAATCACAACCGAGTGAGATTGTATTTTTTAGTTAATACTTGAAATATACGCTTTCATTCCCTTTAAAGTCTCATACTGGTAGTCAGCCCTCTTCAACAACTTATTGAACATCTATTCAATCCTGGAGGTACTTGACTCGACATAAAAGTTATGAGGTGGCACATAAGGACCATTCCTGTAGGCATCTCTTCTTCACCATTTAGTCTCTAACACTCTCACTCTTTCATAGTATCCACCCTGGTTGTCTCTATATACCCCATCACGATTAAAGTTCCGACCTTGATTCCCAGAAGCTTGCCTCCAATAAACCGAATTCGATCCTGGAAGGTTGTTCCAGAAACCCACCGCTTGGTTGCTTACAAAACACGCATCCTCATCAAAGAATGGATCTTCATACACTAGAGTATTTGGAGGTTGTCGAGTGAATGCTTTGACACTTTCTTGGTTTTGCTTTAAGACCAAATCCATACTTGTGCAAAGTTGAACAAGTTGCTCCATGATCTCTTTGTTTACCTTTGCTTGATCATTGTCGGTGTTGACTGAACAAGAGGTCTTCATTACACCTCGTTCTCGTTGACCCCATACTTTATTGGTTTTAATCACTTGCTCCATTCTTGTGTCTATCAAGGCAAAGGGTTGGTCAAGGTATATGCGTCCCATGATTGTGTCAGCACAAGCTTGGCTATTCTTGTCAAGTGCTTGATAGAAAATCTCAACCAAGGCATCGTCAACAATCTTGTGATCAGGGACCATCCTCAAGCATTTGGTATATCTTTCCCATGTTGTGCTAGTAGAGTCACGTAGCAATTGTTTAAAGTTGTTTATTTGGTCCTTCAGCTTTAACTTCTTAGATTTTGGGAAATATCTTTTAAGGAATACTCTTCGAAGCTCTGCCTAACTTGTAATAGTACCCGGAGGATGCTTGGACGACCATGCAGCTGCATTGCCAGTCAATGCAGTGGAAACTCTCTTAAACCAACAACATCAAGAGAAAGTTTTTGTATCCGCAAGACACTTTTGCAAACAAACACAACATTTTGGAGATGATAGTGGGGATTCTCTGAAGGTAGCCTTGTGAATAATCCGTGATTTTGGAGCATTTGTAGCAACCCATGAATGTAGTATCTGCAGGTAAATAAGGAAGTACTATCGCATCGGTAACATCCATGGCCATAGGGTTCAATCGATATTGCTTCCATCCATAAGCATTTTCATTGAAGTCCCTAAGTTATGGCTTGTTACCCCTCAGTGGTGCATTCTCCTCTCTTCCCTTATTCTCATTCATATTCATATCCTCCTCAACCTTGATATCCTCATTCACTTAAGCCATTCTTCTCATAAGTCGGTGGATCTCCAAGTTGATCATAGCTAAAGGATTGCCTTGGCTCCTTGTGTTGGGCATGGAACCTAGTACACCTGTGAGTGAAATCAAACTACAAAAACAAAAACAAAAGTAAAATACATGAGACTCTAGAAATCAACACTAGAACTAACTAATAGTGAAATTAAGTCAAAACCTAGCCGTATTACTCAACAATAGCTCCATGGTTTGTGATGATGTTCACGCTCCAATAAGAAAACAATTGTTGTCAGCAATTAACTTAACCAAAAGTTAGGGTCAAATCCACAGGGAATACAGGGTTTGACCACAAAAATTCACTATTAATCATTTTGAGTATCGATAACGAAAATTCTCTAAATGGAAAGTTTGTGTTTTCAAGAACTCAATAAAATAAAATCTATGCTACGATGCAGGAAAACACTCAGTTCTCGGGAAAACTTGGGAATTGTGCTCCCCATGGTTATTTAACTTAATTATCCTAGGGAACGTAACTGCAATTGGAGATACGCATGTAGGATTGTAATTTAGGTTCTTCTAGCCCTCTTGTGAAGGTGAAGGTCGAATTTTACCATGGCGCCTGGTTGGCTACCATGGTGTGAAAAATAACCGTTACTTATTGTCCCAGTCAACCTCCCCTTGGTCAGGTTTGCTTGATTAGATGAGAATACACCAATTGAATTTTGTCATCTACTTTCCTTTTCCTATTCGTCACTATCTTGGTCAGGATCGAGATAGTAGGTGGGGTTTGGTGTTGGCCACCACCAAACAATAATAATGAAGGGAAATAAACAATACATGCAAAACCCCAATTGTAGAAATGCAATAAACCTAGGTTATCTAAAGTCAAATACCTATGGTTCCTACAACCCCAAGTTGTGGGTGCTTAGCTACTCATGGCAGAGGAAAAAAAGAAAAAATGGAAATAAATGACATGATGGAGAATTATACCCAAGGCAATGAAGATTGAAGACACCATAAGTTTCAAGCCAAAAGCATGATAGATTGATGATGAGCACAAAGCAAAGGTTACAATCCCCAAAATTGGGTTTTCCAAGAGAAAAAGATAATCTAAGCTAAAACCTAAGAGTTTCCTTGAAAGAATATTCAAAGATGATAAAAACTTCTCTGGTTCCAATCTCTCTTAATAAAACCCTAACTTAAGCTATATATAGTGTTTCTAAGAACCCAAAAAATTACACAAAAAAGACAGCTGGTAGCTTGTATGCCTCGTAGTTATGACTCGTAGGATGGCCTGCGAGTTGTAATCAGGGTCTCATATCAAGTTCTTGGCATCTTGTTCTCGACTGGTACGACCCACTAGTACGAGTCGTAGCTTGGGCTACGATTTGCCTTTAGTTTTTGGTCCAACATTTTAGCTCTTTGATTCCTGCTATGAGTCCACCCATACAAGTTGTAGTGAGACTTATGACTCGTAGATAGCTTCGTAGGGGTGACCTCCACTTAGCAAATTTCTGATTTTTGGTCTCTGTTTCTTGCTATGACATACCCTATGAGTCGTAGCTTGGGCTACGACTTGTAGGTGAGCTCGTATGTCCTATGATTCAGTAAAATTTGCAATTTTTCTTCAAAATCATGCCAAGCTAACTTTTCTACAAGAACAACACAAAAACACATAAAAATCATAAAAAGTCGCATTAAGAACTCACAAAATTCCTTGTATTAGGTATCAAGTGTATTGTATTTTGACAATATATCAAGTGAAAATATGGCTAAGTGCTTGAGTGAGTATTGAAAAATGCTTAGAATGACATGAGGGTGAAATAAGGCTATGTATGGGTAAAAACATATTTAGGAAACACTTAGGCCCAAGACTTAGATGTCTTGGACCGAACTAAAAAAAGGAGTCCCTAAAATGAACAAAGGTGCATCGCGGGAGGTTACGCAAAAACCCCACTGGAAATTGCACTTTTGGAATTTCATAATTACTAATATTTCGATCTTAACTCGACATTGGACCCTTTTTCACCTATTTTGATCCTCTGAACAAGAATATAAAAGTCAGATTTTCGAAATAGCAAACGAATTTTGAGATATATGAAATTTAAAATTCTAGGCATTTGGAGGCACATTTATGGGCACTTTTTGGGGTCGTTTCACTCTTAAACATAGTTGACCTCTAATGGTGATCCTAACTTGAATATGAGAATAGATCATAATCATACATGAACCCTTGCTTTAACATGAATGGCTCACAAGAGGTAAATTTTGAAAATAGAGCTTAACTTCATAATTGCACAATAATAGATAATTTCATGAATTCATATCATACATGATTTTCCGTATTCATTATAATGTAACTTAACTTGTAAAATGTGTAAATAACTTGAGAATACGTGACTTGACATTTCATCAAATACTTGATGGGCACATATGAGGACATCTTCAAATCATGCAAAATGCAGGAGTGTAAATCATGAAATAGTGAAATCAGCGCATCTTAAAGTCATGTAAATCATCCCACCAATGTTGGTAAAACCCATCGTGGCTGAATTATAAATCATTTGAAAACTTCAATATAGCTTATAGATTTCATAGCTTAAATCATGTATAGTCCCAATAGATAAATTTATTCATAATATAAGCTCAAAGTAGATATTCATGCATAATCATCAATTTTGACAAAACGCCAACATATTTCATGCTAATATTTCATAATAATGGATATCTTTAAGTAATACAACTTGAAATCATAGAATTTTTCATAAAATAGGAAGGTTGGACTCTATGGGTGAAAGGATCTAATGGATGAAACAACATACCCAAATTTGGACATTCCTTGATGTAGACTTGAAGGAGACTTGAAGTTTGAATGGAGTTCTTGAGATCCAAAATTAAGCTTGAGACACTTGAATTTGGATAGGAATTGTTTTTGATAAAATGGTTGAGAGGTTTTAGAGAGGGTTTTTGAGTGTTATGGAGTTGAAAACCGAATAAGTATAGGTGTTTTATGCATTTGTTGGCATGAGGCTATGACCTTAATGCCTTTAGGCCAAAACAAAAATTAAGGTAGTGCTAACGGTTCTCTGCGAACGGTTTGCGTTGCAGAGCCATCCCCTACCCTCTCTGTCTCCAAAAATTTTGTGAAAAACATTTTTCACTATGGGTCTTCTAAAATTGGGGTTAAACCCATTTCCCACTCAATTTTGCCTCCTGTTCATGAATATGACGTCAAATTTTTTATATCACGCATGAATTTTGAGATACATGGAAACTAAAATTATGGGCATTTCGAATCACAGTTTGGGGCCTTTTTGGGGCATTTCCATCTTATTGAGCCCTTTTGTGTTTCTAGTCCCACTGGTGAGTCCATTCTAGCTGAAAGGGTATATTGCAATTGCACGGTGTCTATCTATCATAGTGATACTTTGGAAGACATAGTTGAGTTAGAGATGATTCATTTTGATGTGATTCTTGGCATGGATTGACTTTATGCTTATTATGCTTCTATCAATTGTAGAACCTAGTTGATCAAATTTTAATTTCCAATGAGCCTATTATAGAGTGGAAGGGTAGTTTTGCATTGCCTAAGGGTAAGTTTATTTCCTACCTTAGGGCCAAGAAATTAATTTCTAAAGGATTTATTTATCACCTAGTGTGACTTAATGCTTATGATGTAGAGTCTCCACTTTTGGAGTCAGTTCCATTTATCAACGAGTTTCCTGATGATTTTCCTAGAGTCCCTTTTCATAGGGAGATTGACTTTGGGATCGATGTTCTCCCCGATACCCAACCTATCTCTATTATTTCGTATAGAATGTCTCCCGTAGAGTTGAAAGAACTGAAAGAGTGGTTTAAAGCTCTCTTAGCTAAGGGGTTTATCAGGCGAAGTCTCATCATAGGGTGCTCTAGTGTCACGACGTGGACCTAGGGTCTAGGAGAGACATGGCGAATAGGAACCCGAGTTTCCCCAAACAAGCCTCAAAGTATCCATATTCACATTATCAATTCACAAGTATCTATAAATAGTAAACACATAGTAAGGGATGAGAAAGTAGGAATCACACTATGGGGATATCATAAGGAAAGGGATTAACATGGATTCACATAACTTGTAGAACATAAAGACTAAGGAGTAGGTAAGAATGACTCACTTTATGGTGGCAATATGTGACTTAGGATCTTCCACATTTCCACATCAAACATACATATATATCATAATTCTCATAATCAATCCTTAATAGCCATATCCAATAGATAACCATAATCATAGACTTCAAATACAACACTTAACGTATAGATTAAACAAGAGTCTATGAGATGTCCAATAATGTCAATAGACATAAGATAGGATGGGTGCCAAGACATGTCCCAAGCTCAGCTTCAAAGTAAATAAAATAAACAAGACTTTCTAGGTAGAGGAATGGTGGCTTGCCCTTGGGAGATAGGACTCACACAACAAATGTCTCAAATCCGACCTAGTCGTCAAACAGTGGAGGAAGGAACCCTCCGATCCCTACATGGTTAGATCGTGTAGGCAAAAGCATGTTTTAGTACGATTTAATTTATGAAATATGCAGGCATGAAATACATATGACTTACCAAACTTGCATTCAATGTTAGATGATAGCAAGACCAACAGCATACCCAGTGGAATCCCACATGTGGGGTTTTGAGAGTGTAGAATATACGCAGAACTTATCATTATCTCACAAGGTAGAGACGCTATTTCCTGGAAAGATATATAACAAAAGATATAGTATAAAATATGCCATAAAACCAATGATGCATGAAATGCACAAATGGTTTTATATATTAGGGATGGACTATAACTGATAAATCAAACTCATACGAGCTATTACATGAATTACTCCGATAAAGACCTCTCATTAGTAGGAGAAGATTACTTTCCAAGGTTAATCTATATCACACCTTATGACCTCTCATTTTTGGTGAATGGTCATCTTCCTTACGACCATGCCTTTTCAAAAGGATTTTCATTATCATATTATAACACCCCTCAACATAGCTCGGAAAGACCTTATGATGCATTTTTTTTAGCAATATATTAAAATTCGTGTAGAATTTCATAAATCTGACTTCATATTCTTTCATGTTGAGTGGAAAAAATTGTATGGGGGAACAGTTACCTATAAGGTATATTTACCAGGGCCAAAAAAAATATTTTTTCGGTGAAATTTCGCAAACTAGTGGTTTTCCGCATCAAGACCGCAATATGGATAGGAAGCGCCTTAGGTCAAAAAGTTTCTTTTCCATATAAGGGAATTTGGTTAAATACCCAATTCCTATATATACGAGAATCCTCATTTTCAATCATTTTGCTAACCCGAAATCTCTCAAATACACTCCTAAAACCCTTCCCATTCATCACCAAATCCTCCATCCAATTTAAAGAATCTCTACAGAACATTTGGAATTTCAAGAATACAAGTCAAACCTCAAGTCTTCCTCCAATTTTATTCAAGAAACAAAGTGGTTTGAGGTATGCGGTCTTGATTGTGGGAGCCTTCCTTACCACAAGTCCAACCATTCATCTTCTCCTACTATATGAAGTTTATGAATCCTTATGGTTATTTTATGAACTCTTGAATATGGTATTATGATTATGCAATCTATTATGATTTATATTTGTGTATTAACATGAAGCAAAGTATTATGTGGTATTTATGGATTTATGGATTATTTTAGGGTTATTTATCAACTCTTGTTTATGATGATATTATTATGCATTATACATATTTTCTTTATACGAGTTTCCCAAGAAATGATGTTTATGCCAAAATGTTGTTGGAGTTTTATTTTATGATGGATCTTAAGATATTCAAGTTAAGTTCTCTATGATGCTATGGAAAGCTATGAAGCAACTTATGTGTTTAGTTGGTTTTTATGATATTCAAAATAAAGATTTTTGCTTGATAAGATGGATTTCAATGCTCCCATGTACATATTTTGAAAGATGATGTATATTATCATGATGGGTTGATTAAGAATGATTTAAGATAATTAGCTTCCCTATATATCTTGAAATATAGTTTTCCTACAATATTAATGGGATGATTTGAATGACTTTGAAATTGATTGCTCTTACTTCTCTCTTGTCTCTTACTCTTGAAATGCATGATTTTAAGTACATGTGCATATGCCAACCATGTATTTTACAAAATTACTTGATAAGAAATCTTGATGTTGATGATAGATTATTTCATGAATTTATATGACCAACATGTCATATTAATTTATGGGTTCCCAAGAACGTATTAAACTCATGAAAAGATTCTTATGAAAGATTGTTGATGGTTGAGGATCTCCCATCTAAGGAATGATTAAGGATCTACGTTATGACTTTTACTCTATGATATCAAAGGGTTGGGGATTGGATAAATTGTCCTCCCATAAGACTTGGAATGATTTTATAATATGATACTATGACCTATGACCATCCTGCTCTTCTAAGAGACTACCTAGCACTGAGTGGACTAGAGGCAATTACCTAAGACCTAAAACTATGTGCCACAGTAGGTAAAGGGATTAGAGGCAATTACCTAAGTCCCTAAGAGGCTCGTACCCTAAATATGAGGGCTTGAGACAAGTACTCGAGTCCGGGCTTGAGGCGAGTACTTGAGTCCAAGAACTAGAGGCGAGTATCCAGTTCACACATGGGTTAGAAGATCCACTTAGGAATTAGGAAGTTCACCCTTGCAAAGGGATTTCCCCTTTTCTTTCGGTGTGGGGAAACACATCAGGACTCCATGGATTAGCTCACATAGTCTATGTCGATCATGGTCACTACTCTTACATATGTTGAAGTTCTCCTCATTTTCCCAAGAGGTCCCCTAATGATAAATTTAAATGGTTCCTTTATGTTAAGCATAAAGGTGATTTAAAGTTCGTATGATTCTTTGTCTCAAAAATTCAAATTGTATATTCCCCTAAAGGTACATGATGATTTCTGCAAGTGTGTAATGTGTTCTCCATTATGATTGTTAATGTTTCTTCCATAATAAAATGGTCTTTAATGTAAAGTGATGTATTTTCCCCCCAAGAATACCAATATTTTAGTTATATATAACACCTTGTATTTATCACTATCTTTTATGAACTCCCCAAAGCTTTATGGTATATGTCATTCTTGATCTATGATTTTTCTTATATATGCTCATGTCCCCATCATGTATCCAAGATATTCTTTTATGATGATTTATGATTGTTCTTTATTATTATGACCTACGCAATATTCCTCAACCTCTAGTACAACGTATGTGGACGAGCTACTCATGCCACTTTATTATGCTTTTTATGAGTTATGCAAGTATGATTACTTCCATGTATGTTTTACCTTAAGCATTGATCATCCATGACATATTGAGCTTAAGTCTTTGATTATGTTTATGCATTTCAATTACTATGACTTGCCTCTCTTGTTACATTGCACCTCACATACTTAGTACATTCCAAGTACTAACGCATACTCTATGCCTACATAATATCACATGTAGGGACCGGAACTCCTATTGTCCATCCTTTCCCACGTGGCTAGTTTGGTGCATAGTAAGAGAGCCTTTGGTGAATACTCTTGTCCGGGGACAATTCTACTTTCTTTCATGTTTATGTTAAGACTTTATGTTATGCTTTTGGATACATATCTTTGAGGGTGATCTTGGGAGATTTCCTAGCCCCCGCCCCATTAGTTGTAGAGGTGTTGTTGGATATTGTGTTGGTTTGTATTATCAGCTTGACTCCTTTTATGCTCAAGTTATCATGAAAAACTTCACTTATTCCTACTTCCCTTTTTTTTTCACTTTGAATCTTGTTTATATTTCTTCCATAACCAATCAAGTGTATGATATGCTAAGAGGCTTGTTTGGGATTCCTTCGGGTTCCCGATTCATCGTAACACGTCTAGGCCCTAGGCTTGGATCGTGACACATATCATATCAATAAATGTAACAATTCCTTACAACACAGTCTTTTTAGTAACAACTTCTATTTTACTGCTGGCACATACTTCAAGGAAAGAGAGAGGACCCTTGGAGATAGCCTTACACCTCCAATCTATTAGTGCTAAGTCTAGACATCCCATGAGAATACTTATACATATACATGCTTCTAAAGGAGATGCAATAGTCATTTCAAATCCTTTCAATGAACATTTAGGCTCAAAACAAAATCATACTTCATAATCATGATGCTCATGCATAGGAATAGCTCATGCAGATGACAATATGGTACAAGCACCCAATATGGTCAAAGAGCCAATAACCATAGACATTTGTGTAATCACATTCTTGTCATCTAATATCCTTATAAAAATTATTTACGTAAGTGTCACAACCCAACCTAGGGACGTGACCCATGCCCGATATGGACGCTTAGACACATACTAACCTTAAATTCCCAATTTAACCGACCTGGAAACCTGCCGGAATTTCGGCAGAGTTTC
>JAABOM020107684.1:0-24950 GCA_011800125.2 Solanum clarkiae
TGTTATTTTACTTAGTATTATTTTAGCATCATGTTTAAATATAATGTTTATCAATTTATTGTATTAATTTTAATTTTAAAAACAATATTTTATATTTTTTACAATTATTACATATTGCTTATTTTCTTTGCGTAAAGATTATTATTTTTAAAATATCGTTTGTGTGCATATTATAATTAGATGTCAATTTATTCAATTTTATCCCAATTGATTTAATTCGTAACCGTTTCTATCAAATTCATTTCAATTTTAGTCGATTTCCTTGAAATTTATTTCAATTTTAGCCAAAATTCTTAAAATTTCTTTTAATTCTAGCATAATTGAGTCAATTTTTGGCCAAATTGTCACGCCCTGGGAGGGTACCCTAGGTGTGGCTGGCACTCGGATACTATTGCAAGCCCCCAAGCGGACCACTCAGTCTCTTTGCCATTGTTCAGTCAATTCATCAGCGGAATAGAAATGATATAATGATAATAAATATTATCCTATCAGTGGGCTCACACTATCAACATCAATCTGTCATAAGGAAACAAAATAGATAACGAAAATCTCAAATGTAAAGAAGAATGAAAGAGCGGAAAAGAACCTTCGACATCAACATCCACATCCATGTCTATGAATCCTCTATACTAAGGTCTAGAGCGATATCATGACTACCAAATATCAAGTAAAAAGGGTTATCCAACAATAAAATAAATATCCTCCGATTGTTGGGGAGGACTCACCACTGTCAGGAATGAAGATCTCTGAACCTCAACGATCGGGCTGCTAAAGTCCTTGGTCTATAGTATCTGCATCATTAAACGATGCAGCGCCAAAGGGAAGTTAGTACATGAAATGTATTGTATGTAAAATGGGCTAAGAAAAAGGAAACATTTTAATCATCACCAATCCATCACTAAGCCTCACCTCAGGTATAAGAGATAAAACTCTATCACCTAACTAGCTATCAAACATCAAACATTCACCTCACCTCAGACTTCTATCATCATGAAACCTATCTGGGAGTTTATATAACCGACAACCACTACCTATGAGCCGGTAGTGATACAACAAAGAGATATCATTGCCACATCCATCTAGTACCTTGCCAGGATAAAGGACGAGTCTGTCAGTGGATCCAATAGTCTGTCAAGTCCCCTTTCGGGACAAAGGAAACATCCACTTTCATGGTCCAATCCTCTCCTACACTGACCACGTAATTAATGGGTTCAAATAGGACACACTCTTGCCTATTTCGGTGCTAATACTCCTCCCAAGACTCATTATGCTCATAAGTCTATCAATCCATCAAGAACCCTCATCATCCAACCTTTACGGGCAAGACCATCTATCCAATCTGAGGGAAATTGTACCCATTCAATTCTATCAACAATAATTTCAGCTATCACAGTCATCAACACACCCAACGCAGGACTTAAATTCATTCAGACATCATTCTCAAGCATTCAAGCTCTAAACATCCCCCCAAGTTCATTGTTCAAGTCTTTATAGAGAAGAATTCGAAAGGTTAAGTCACAATCACATAATGAAATAAATATACAGTAAGCTATAAACATGATAATCATCAGTTAATGATATAAAATTATAGTTTAAAGATTTAAAGCAAGAATTCAAGATAGTATACAAGAATCTAAAATAATTGTTCAAGAATTCAAAGTAGCTGTTCAAGAACTTCGAGTAAATACTTAAGAATTTTCAAAAACTCATAAATCAAGACTTCAAATCATGAATTTTTCATCCTAACTCTAATTGGCACATGGAAGGTCAATTCCATGCTTTTGGATAGCCTTTACACACCTGGGAATGAAAATCCTTTGAAGAACTTGGAAGATTTTTGAAACCCTTACTTGACTCTCCTCTTCTTCTCTTTAACTTGGCGTAAGAAAAACTTTGAAAATAATGGGTCTAAACCCTTTCATACGAAAAACGTCTTAAAAACTGACCTGGGGTATAAAAATGTATCGGGAAGGATGAAATTGCCCTTCTCGAATTAAAAGAAAAATTTCGGGTTCCTCCTGCACTAGTGCGTGACTTGTTCGTATTTTTCTCAGTTTTCGTCAAATTTTTTGTCACGACCCAAAATTCAGGCGTGATGGCACTCGTCTTATCCTACCAAGACAAGTCAGCCAACAACCCAACTATAACATTAAAATGCGAGATTATAATAAAAAGGAAGGTTCAATTGCGGATGATAAGTCAACTTAATGAAAATCTCCAAAACCTGGTTGTCACGTGCACAAGCTTCTAATGTATTACAATAGATTCGAAAAGAACTGCAAGTGTCAAATGATATTATCTCTAAAATAGAACAAAATCATAAATAGGAGTAAGAAGTCAGCTCGGATGGCAAATAGCTGCCTCTCACATTCTCCATAGGAAGCCTCGGACAAGAATAAGTAGAGTGTATCACGACTATCTGGGCTCGCAACCTACGAAAATTGTTGTAGCAAGGGGGTGAGTACCAAACACATGGTACTCAGTAAGTGAATTACTAAACACAAAGTTAAGTAACATAGAATATCGGTACCCCCAACACTCCAACCAAACCCCCACAACTATAACCTGCATAAGATCAGTCCAGTATAACAGTTCACAATGTACATAGTAGATATCTCAATAACCACAACAACTATTATATATCAACAACACCATGGATCAAATGCATCTATCACAAGTTTCACAAAACACTCATACGTTTATAAATGATAATGAGATGCAATGAAATGCCACGTAGAATGATGCATGTCTGTCCTAGTGATGCACACCCGCTGTAACACAGCCTGGGACCCATGGGGAACTCCTAGTCCATGCATCTGTCGCGGCGCGCGACTCGACCCATCGAATCATAGTATCCTTTTTAATTCTCATTCTTTTTCACTAGTCGGTACCATTTTCCATTGGCTTTACATTTCTTTTTCACTAGCCGGAACTATTTTTCATTGGCTTTACATTTCTTTTTCACTAGCCGGAACCATTTCCCATTGGCTTTATATTTCTTTTCTTGGAACATCCAGCAATCATAGTAAATGCACAATAATTATATTCATGGAAATAAAATATGCAAGATGCCCATACAAATTCATATATCTCAAATTCAAGAATGGGTAGCTCAATACCATAGCAGTTGTCATATCCTCAATCTCAATATGATCACAACCTTAACAACATTCACATCTAAAAGTAAGTATCACTTCGATATCAATAACAAATAATCACTATTTCACATATAATAAACCTACATCATTAATTCACAAGTCAAATATCAACATAGAATAATTACCCAATTTAAAATATTTCAATCAAAGCCTACATAAATCATTCTCAACACCTCACACAAGAAACACAAAATTCTATATACTTAACAAAGGTTAAGAAATTCACTTGCCTTATATAAAGTCTCAAATCACGTCAATTCTGAAACTTTTCCCTTTCTATGACACTCCAATTCACCAAAATCTATTCAAATATAGCATCATAAATATATAATGAATCTAACGACACTAAAATTACTTAATTCAGGTGAAAAGGGTAGAACGAATCCAAAAACTTTATCGCCAGAGAAATACCACCGGAATTTGGAAATTTATCTATGAAAATATTCCCCAAATGATAAGGAATTCAATGGCGAAAACCAATTAAAAATGGAGCTAATTTGAGAAAGAAATCGCATGTTAAAGTTTTTGAAATATATTAAAAAATGCAATAGCAAGATCACGAATTTTACCTCAAATGACGCACTCCAATCAAAATTGAGAGAGAAATCATTGATTGAAGTTTGGGAAAAGTTTGCGATCTTCTCTTCTCTTTCTTGGAGAAAATTCTCAATCTTCTTAGTTCTTTTAAAATAAAAGAACTTGGAAGGACATTGATTGAAAGAATTATCTTTAATTCTCGAATTCTTGACTTAAACTCTTTAGATTTCTTGATGAAGAACCAAAATTCTTGAAGAAGAAGAGTCAAGAAATCTTGAATTTGTTTTCTTGAAACCCTAGGTTATAATTTAAAATCCTATTAGAAATTCATGAATAGATGAAGAAATTCGGATTGGGAGATTGAAATTTATGAAGAATAACTTACCTTGAGGATGAATCTTGAAAGATAATCCTAACTTCATGACTTTCTTGATCATTCTTGAGCGTTTATGTTTAGGATAGAAGGGAGAGGATTTTGATCATGAAAACTAATGTTTTATACGTTTTGGGGACCATAAATAGACCCCCAAAGGTTTTAGGATAAAAATACCCTCAAATTATAAAGAAAAAATGTCATTAACTCATCCAGTGAGGGTCTGCGATGAGCTCTGGGCACGGACTTTCGGACAGCTCTGCACCTCTTCACTAAAATGGTCATAACTTTCTACTCTGAACTTCGATTAACGCGAAATCAGATGCGTTGGAAAGCTAATTCAAATATTTTTGATTTGATATATTATGGATCATCTAATCATTATACTTTAGGAGATATGGTCATTTGAAATTCGACTCTTCTATCGACTCATACGAAAACTTAGTTGCTAGAAATTCTTTGAACTTGGCTTGATATAAAAGATCCGTTATGACTCTAAATCACACCTAATATACTTTAAATACTTAGGAATTGATCCTGGCACATATATAAAACTTGCAAGTCATTAGTTCACCTAACTTTTATAAAATCATACATTAGAACTACGATCTCATATCGGCTCCAATTCTTTTCCCATACTAATAAATTGACTTTAACATCTATGCTCAATTAAGAATCCTCAATTAAAATCCTATATCATATGAAGGATGACTCTATTTTAGCTTAAAATAATTTGAAGTGTTACATTATCTCACCCTTGGGATCATTCGTCCTCGAATGATTAGTAAAGGTGGATATCAAGGCACGAATAGACTCAGAATTCATCTTGACACTCCCATCAATCAATCAAACTTTCGACTCCTCATCACTATCAACAATCCCTATTTAGACTCAAGAATATACAACCCACTCGAGAAAAGACAATCAATTTAGTTAAGGGTTAGGATATTACCTTCAACATTCTCATTGTCAGGCACGAATGACAATCCACACTCCTTTCAATACTCAATCAACCAATCTGGACAGTCACACATCACTCAGAGTAGGCAAATCGATTCCAATCAAGAGTAAATATATTCTTTAAGATATTTTCACCATCAAGCACGAATGGAACGTTACAACGCAGTCGATCATAATCATTTAAACACCTCGACAATCACTATCTCAAACTCAGGAAAGAAGCCATCAACTTTAATGGGGAATGGGACCACTGATACATAATACTCTATATACAATTTTTAAGCCTAGCACCTCATCTCAATTGTACTCCATTTCATGCAACTCTACTCCCTCAACTTAAGCTTATAACTCTTACTCAAATTCCCATCTAACCATCTTCTCCTCTTCTATTCAAGCCTACTTCTAAGCCTCAAGGATTCATTCCCTAGATGATCATACTCATACAAAGAAAATCCTTAATGCTCAACTCTAAACTTCCATAGGGACTTTCATTAAAAGATCTCTAGTCCTTTTCACTATCTCACTACTCTTCCTCAAACCCTTATTATGAAGTCTTCACTAGTCTAACATCAATATTCACATAACAATAACCCTGAATTCAATCACTCTAACCACTTCAACTATAATTTTAGAATTTTCAAGCCCACTTAACATTTCTACCTCCACTATTCAATGAGTTCTCACTCAAAGTCACACCACCGTACTCTTACCTATATACTGTTCATCATAAGGTTTGACCTCCCTCCTCCTTCTTATCTTTATCCCTACATGACACAAGTTTAACAAAAATACCATAGTAAGGATACACTCACTCACTCCTCACCTACCCTCATCCTCACTACTGCTCTCAACATCACAATTTGTACCTGGAGGAACTCATTACTTCCCTTTTTTTGCAAAACCATCAAACTACTATCTCTCCATGCAAAATAAGCAAGATCATACCTCTGAAACTTGATACTTTACATCCTACCATCAGTAATGAAATAACAAGCCAAAGGTCAGTGCATGTATAAGATGACATCAGAATCAAGAACTCTCACTCTCTCTCATGAACCTTCACCTTTCTACTATCATCAACACTTCTATAAAGGCTGAAAAGTTGGATTACTCAAAGATCTTGGGAAGAAAGATCATTAGCATGATTCAATCAAAAAATCTTATCTAAGAATATTCATAGATTACAATCTCTCTCATCTATCAAGTCTCATTATGTGTTAACAGAACTATGCATAGTGTAAAACTCAAGTCACATCACATTAAACATGGGACTAGATACTCTTGGATTCGTAGGGGTAAGATCAAGATTAATGAATGGATTCATCACTTCTCATCCTCAAAACTCAGCATGATCGAGAAACAATATGATGTGCATGGGACTAAGCCATAGGTACGAACCATAATTCTTGAAGAAGAAGAGTCAAGAAATCCATTCTTGGGATTCTTGAATTTATTTTCTTGAAACCCTAGGCTATGATTTAAAATCCTATTAGAGATTCATGAATAGATGAAAAGTTCGGGTTGGGTAGATTGAAATTTATGAAGAATAACTTACCTTGAGGATGAATCTTAAAAGATAATCCTAACTTCATCACTTTCTTGATCATTCTTGAGCATTTATGTTTAGAAGAGAAGGAAGAGGATTTTGATCATGAAAACTAATGTTTTATATGTTTTGGGGACCATAAATAGACCCCCAAAGGTTTTAGGATAAAAATACCCTCAAATTATAAAGAAAAAACGTCATTAACTCATCCAGTGAGGGTCCGCGACGCACTCCGGGCGCAAACTTTCAGACAACTTTGCACCTCTTCACAAATGGTCATAACTTTCTACTTTGAACTTTGATTAACGCAAAATCAGATGCATTGGAAAGCTAATTCAAATATCTTCGATTTGATATATTATGGATCCTCTAACTCATTATACTTTAGGAGATATGGTCATTTGAAAAAGACTCTTCTATCGACTCATACAAAAACTTAGTTGCTAGAAATTCTTTGAACTTGACTTGATGTAAAAGATCCCTTATGACTCTAAATCACACCTAATATACTTTAAATACTTAGGAATTGATCCTAGCACGTATATACAACTTGCAAGTCATTGGTTCACCTAACTTTTATAAAATCATACATTAGAACTATGACCTCATATCGGCTCCAATTCTATTCCTATACCAAGAAATTGACTTTAACATCTATGCTCAATTAAGAATCTTCAATTAAAATCCTATATCATATGAAGGATGACTCGGTCTTAACTTAAAAAAAATTGGAGTGTTACATTTTCGAAATAAACCAAGTGTGGTTCTGTGTCCACTCCGCGTCGCGGAAGGGGCGCAGAACCCCACTGTTTTAGGCCCAGTTTGACAAAAATAAATCACGTTTTTTCACGATAAAGCCGAGTTGAGACCATTTTCTGACTCAATTTTTTGCACTGATCACAACTACGGTCTCGAATTTTCCATAAGAGCTTGGGAAGATACGTTGTGCGTACGATAAATATTTGGGGCATTTTAGTAATTTCATGAGATGTTACATCATCTCCCCTTTGGAATCATTTGTCCTCGAATGATGAGTAAAGGTCGAACAGGGACTCGAATAACCTCAGAATTATCTCATTCTTCACTCGGGAACACTCAAACTCTCACTATCCATCATCTATCTATCTTTGTCTTAGGCTCGGGAATGTAGTAGAAAAAGGCATCAACTTAATGGAAAAGAATACCTAGAATTGATAAGATTAATAATGTTTACCTTCAACATCATCATCACTTGGCACGAATAAGTATGGGTATTTGAGTTTCATCGCTTCCTCAGCTTCCCATGTAGCTTCCTCTATAGCTTCCTCAGCAAATTGATTCCTCCATAGGACTTTAACGGAGGCTATCTCTTTGTTCCTTAGCTTGCAAACCTTTAGGTCAAGAATCTGGACTGGAATTTCCTCATACAATAAGTTTTCCTTCCACCTGTACTCTCCACCAGAATCGCTAAGGCTGGATCCCCCAAACACTTCCTTAACATAGATACGTGGAACACCAGGTGAACTCCCTCTAGCTCGGAAGGCAAGTCTAGCTCGTAGGCAACCTTCCCGATCCTTCTGACAATCTGGTATGGCCCGATATAGCGGGACTCAGCTTCCTCTTTTTGCTAAATCTCATGACGCCCTTCATGGGGATCTACATCTCCTCCCGTACAATGCCTCGTACGGGGCCATTTGAATGCTGGCATGATAGCTATTATTGTACGTGAACTCAACAAATGGTAAATGACTGTCCCAGTTCCCTTTCAAGTCAATAACACATGCCCTCAACATATCTTCCAAAGTCTGAATAGTGCGTTCTGCATGCCCATCCGTCTGAGGGTGAAAAGCAGTACTCAAATTTACCTTCGTACCCATTCCCTTCTGGAAAGATCTCCAAATTGAGAGGTAAATTGAGCTCCTCGGTCTGAGATGGTGGACAAGGGAACTCCATGCAACCTTACAATCTCACGAATATACAGTCGGGCATACTCAGCAGCATAAGTTGTCTTTACTGCAAAAAAGTGGGCAGATTTAGTCATCCTGTCTACAATCACCCATATTGAATCATGTTACTTTCTGGATCTTGGTTAGTTGGTAACGAAATCCATATTGATCACCTCCTATTTCCACTCCGGAATATCAAAGTTCTAAGCTAACCCACAAGGTCTTTGATGTTCAACCTTAACCTGTTGGTAATTGGGACACTTAGAAATGAACTCCACAATGTCTTTCTTCATCCTATTCCACCAATAGACTTCCCTCAAGTCGTGGTACACCTTGGTGGAGCCAGGATGAATGGAATACCTCATACTATGAGCTTCAACCATGATTCTGTCTCGACCACCATCAACATTAGGTACACACAATCTCCCTTGGTATCTCAATACCCTATCTCCCCCTTTGGAGAAGACCATCACCTTTTGCTTGTGAACCGCTTCTTTCAATTGGAGTAAGATAGGGTCTTGGTCTTTCTTTCCCTTCACTTCTGACACTAAAGATGAAGCAGACCCATTATGAACATTGACCCTGCCTTCGTTGTTCTCCTCAAGTTGTACTCCTAAACGAGCCAATCTATGCACCTCTCTGGCTAGCTCTCTCTTCCCCTCCTCCACATGGGCAGTGCTACCCATGGACATCCTGCTAAGAGCATCAGCAATAACGTTAACTTTACCTGGGTGGTAGAGGATGCTCATATCATAATCCTTGAGCAACTCCTGCTACCTCCTCTGCCTCAGGTTGAGTTCTTTCTAACTGAACACGTACTGCAAGCTCTTGTGGTCAGTGAACACGTCCGCATGCACTCCATACAGATAGTGACACCAAATTTTAAGTGCGAACACCACTGCTGCCAACTCAAGGTCATGCATCGAATATTCTTCTCATGGACCTTAAGCTGTCTGGAAGCATAAGCCATCACCTTCCCTCTCTGCATAAGTACACAACCCAATCCAACTCTGGATGCATCACAATTTATCACAAAATCACCTGTCCCATCTGGCAAGGTGAACACTGGCGCTGTAGTCAACCTAGTCTTCAACTCCTGAAAACTCTTTTCACATGCCTCAGACCACTGAAACTTAGCCTTCTTCTGAGTCAACTTTGTCAAAGGGGCTGATAGAGAAGAGAAGCCCTCCACGAATCTGCAGTAGTACCTGACCAAACCCAAAAAACTTCTTATTTCTTTTGGGGAAGTTAGTCTTGGCCAGTTCTTAACCGCCTCAATCTTCTGTGTATCCACCCGAATGCCATCTCCCAAAACAACATGGCCTAAGAAAGCCACCGACTTGAGCCAAAACTCACACTTAGAGAATATTTCATACAACTCATGATCTTTAAGTGTTTTTAAAATCACTCTAAGGTGATTAGCATGCTCCTCTTCATTCCTCGAATACATTAGGATGTCATCAATAAATACAATCACAAACATGTCAAGATATGGTCTGAATACCCTGTTTATCAAGTCCATGAAAGCAGCAGGTGCATTTGTCAACCCAAAGGACATGACCAAGAACTCAAAATGGCCATACCGTGTCCTAAAGGTTGTCTTAGGAATGTCACTTTCCCTCACCTTCAACTGATGGTAACCCGATCTGAGATCTATCTTGGAGAAACAAGTAGCACCCTGAAGTTGGTCAAAGAGATCATCTACTCTGGGAAGACGATACTGCTTATTCTTCATGGTCACCTTGTTCAATTGCCAATAGTCTATCACATCCTCAAAGACCAATATTTCTTACGCACGAATAGGACAGGTGCACCCCAAGGTGAGACACTAAGCCTTATGAAACTCTTCTCTAACAAGTCTTTCAATTGCTCTTTCAATTTTTTCAACTCTGCAGGAGCCATTCTATAGGACGGAATTGAGATAGTTTTGGTCTCGGGAAGAACATCAATCCCAAAGTCAATCTCTCTATCAGGAGGGACTCCGGGAAGGTCATCAAGAAAAACCTCGGGAAATTCATTCACTATCGGGACTGACTCAAGAGTGGGAGACTCAACATCATCAGACTTCACTCATACGATATGATAAATACAACCCTTAGATATCAACTTTCTAGCTCTAAGATAGGATATGAATTTATCCTTAAGGGCAACAGAACTCCCTTTCCAATCTAAGACAGGCTCATTAGGAAATTGAAACTTGACAATCCAGGTTCTACAGTCAACAGAAGCATAACAAGCAAGAAGCCAATCCATGCCCATTATTACATCGAAGTCAACCATCTCCAACTCTATCAGATCAGCTAAAGTGTTTCTATGATAAATAGACACTACACAGTCCCTATAAACTCTCTTAGCTAAGATAAACTCACCAGTACGGGTAGAGACAGAAAAGGGTTCATGCAAACATTTCGGAAGGACCCCAAACTTACTAGCCACATAAAGGGTCACAAAAGAAAACATGGCACCCTGATCAATCAATGCATAGCAATCATAAGTAAAGACATAAAGCATACCCGTGACAATATCTGCTGCAACCTCCTACTCTTGTCGGTTACCCATAGTATAAAGGCGGTTTGTCCCGCTTCCTGTACCCGTAGTAGTAGTAGTAGCACCCCTCTGCTGATTATCTGTTGGAGGTGCTGTCCAAGACTGAGCTCTACTGCTCCCCTCACCTCGCCTCCTCTTCGGACACTCGTAACTGAAATGACCAGCCTGCCCACAAGCATAACATATATCCTTGTCAATGTGACAATCACCCAGATGAAGCTTACCATACTTGTTACAAGGTGTCTTTCCCCGTATACCCTGAGTCACATTGGCCTGAGATTAGGCTCCTGGGGTCCTTAAATTCTGATGACCCTAAGATTTCTGATCATATCTGGTTGCTTGCATGGGCGCATTGGCTATAGATGGTGCGGGATATAATGATCTCTACTGGAAATAAGATTTGTCGCCTCTGTTCTGTCTCTGCGGTTTAAATTCATGTCCCGCTGACTTCGCCTTTCTGCTCAAGTGCTCCTCTCTATCCCTCCTCTTATCTTCCTCCATCTGCTTGGCATACACCACAAGTCTAGAGATGTCCATGCTAGGAATCAGCAAAGCAGCCTTACACTCTCTCTCCACATGTCTAGTCAGGCTAGACACAAATCTTCTCATCTTCTGCCTCATATCTTTCACCATCTTTGGAGCATACCTTGACAGTTTGGTGAACTTAAGGCTGTACTCTTTCACAGTCATCCCTCCTTGGTTCAGATTCATGAATTCATCTGCCTTCACCTCCCTCAACTCTTAAGGAAAGAAGTGATCAAGAAAGGCGGCTTCAAACTCATCCCACGCTGCAGGCTCTGCATCCTCCCCTCTACTCCCCTCCCACTGAGTGTACCGCACATTGGCCACGTCCTTCACCTCGTAGGATGCAAGCTCAACTCCCTCAATCTCGACCGCATGCATGTCCCTCGGGACTTTGCACATCTCATCAATGAAATTATGTGGGTCCTCCTCCACCTTCGACCCCGTATACACTGCGGGTTTATCCTCAAAAAGTCCCTAAGCCGGGTTACAAGGGCTCTTGTGGGCTAGAACTAGGAGCCTGAATACTATGGTTATTTCCCTAGGAGGCCACCAACTGAATTAGCATGGTGATGGCTCACCTGAATTCTGCCTCAGTAGTGGGAGCTGGCTGGGGCTGAGCAGGGGGCGACTGAGGGACCTCAACAGTCCTAGCGAGGCGTCCCCGTCTCCTAGTCTCAGTATGCATCGGAGCCTCCGGTTGGGTATTCTCAGCGACAGGAGCTGGGGCATCTCTTCGGGCGGTTGTCCTCTTAAGCGGCATTTTCTGTAAGCATAAAGCCCACGACTTAAAAGCAGAACTTCACAAGTTAACTCTATAGCACGAACTCAGATCATAGAAGTAGGGCAACGCTTCTTAATGTCCTATAGCCTCCTGCCTATGAAGTGTGGTGCACAACAAACCCCAAAACAAGACTCTACTAGACACGACTTCATAGACTCCCTAGGACACTCGAACTTTGGGCTCTGATACCAAGTTTGTCATGCCCCGGGAGGGTACCCTAGGCGTGACTGGCACTCGGAGACTATTGCTATCCCCCAAGTGAACCATTCAGTCTCTTTGCCATCGTTCAATCAATTCATCAATGGAACATAAATAATATAATAATAATAAATGTTATCCTATCAGTGGGCTCATCTATCAACATCAGTATGTCATAAAGAAACAAAATAGATAACGAAAATCTCAAGTATAAAGAAGAAAGAAAGAGGGGAAAAAAACTCTCGGCATCGGCATCAACATCCATATCTATGTCTATGAAGCCTCTATACTAAGGTCTGAAACATTATCATGACTACCAAATATCAAGTAAAAAAGGGCTATCCAACAATAAAATAAATATCCTCTGAATGCTGGGGAGGACTCACCACTGTCAGGAATGAAGAGTTCTGAACCTCAACAATAGGACTGCTGAAGTCCTCGATCTATAGTATCTGCATCATAAAATGATTCAGTGTCAGAGGGGCATTAGTACATGGAATGTACTGTATGCAAAATAGGCTAAGAAAAAGGAAATAGTTTAATCATCACCAGTCCATCACTCAGCCTCACCTCAGGTATAAGAGATAAGACTCTATCACCTCACTAGCTATCAAACATCAAACATTCACCTCACCTCAGAGTTCTATCATCATGAAACCTATCTGGGATTTTCTATAACTGACAACCATTACCTATGAGCCGGTAGTGATACAACAAAGAGATGTCGTTGTCACATCCATCCAGTACCTTGCCGGGATAAAGGACGAGTCTATCAGTGGATCTAATAGTCTGTCAAGTCCCCTTTCGGGACAAAGAAAACATTCGATTTCACGGTCCAATCCTCTCCTATGCTGGCCACGTAGTTAATGGGTTCGAATGGCACATACTCTCACCCATTTCGGTGCTAATACTCCTCCAAGGGCTCAATATGCTCATAAGTCTATCAATCCATCAAGAACCATCATCACCCAACCTCTACGGGCAAGACTCTCTATCCAATCTGAGGGAAATTATACCCATTCAACTCTATCAACAATAATTTCAGCTACCACAGTCATCAACACACCCAACTCAGGACTCAGACTCATCCAGACATCATTCTCAAGTATTCAAGGCTCTAGACATCCCCCTAAATTCATTGTTCAAGTCTTCCAGGAGAGGAATTATAAAGGTTAAGTCACAATCACATAATGAAATAAGTATACAGTAAGCTATAAACTTGATGATCATTAGTAATGATATAAAATTATAGTTTAAAGATATAAAGCAAGAATTCAAGATAGTATACATGAATCTAAAACAATTGTTCAAGAATTTAAAGTAGCTATTCAAGATCTCAGAGTAAATACTCAAGAACTCAAAAATTAAGACTTCAAATCATGAATTTGTCATCCTAACTCTATATTGGCACATGCAAGGTCAATTTCATGCTTTTGGGTAGCTTTTACATACTTGGAAATGAAAATCCTTTGAAGAACTTAGAAGATTTTTGAAACTACTGACCTGGGATATAAAAATGTGTCAGGAAGGATGAAATTGCCCTTCCCGAATTAAAAGAAAAATTTTGGGTTCCTCCTGCACTAGTGCGCGTTCGTCCACTCCGTGTCGCTGAAGGGGCGCGGAACCTCCTGTTTTAGGCCCACTTTGACAAAAATAAATCACATTCGCGATAAAGCCGAGTCAAAGCCATTTTTCGATTCAGTTTTTTGCACTGATTGCAAATCCGATCTCGGATTTTCCATCAGAGCCTGGGAAGATATGTTGTGCACACGATAAAATTTAGGAGCATTTTAATAATTTCACGGGATGTTACATAAATTTTAAATCCTCAACCCAATTCTATTTAATTGATTCAAATGACGCATTGCTTGACCTAAAATCTGACCCATTCATCATAAATTCATTTCAACCATCCATTTCATTTGATATAATAGTCCGGATCAATTCCCTTTTTAACACTACACCCCAAAACCTAATTTCATTTCTCTCCTTTCGAAAGAGAGGCCGTCGCCCCTTCTCTCTAATGCTTGTTCCGGCGAGAGCCGCCGGCACACCCCTGTCCACCATTCAGACCCCCTCTTGTCTCCCCTTTCCCGTCACTCCAACTCCAACGCAACCTTTCTCACCGCCGGAAAACCCCATTTCACCAAAACAGACCCCAAATCCGCCGAATTCAAGCCACCATCGGGACCTCTCTCCTCTCTGAAAACCCTCACTGCTCCGGCTAGAAACCAAAAGAAATAGCCCCCAAAACCACCATGCAACCGGCGAGGCAGTTTGCGGCAAAGTCAATGCTGGCCAACGGCGAGGGTGTTGCCGTTTTTCTTGAGTTTAAAACTTTGAAATAGAAGAGAGGGAATGGGATTGAGGACAGAGGACATCCAACACAAACCACAGACCCAGATTTTTTTTCCTGGAGCCGGCGGAAAAAACTTAAAAGAAGAGGGGGAATAGTGTTTCCGCTTTTCTTGTGCTGAATAGAATTTTGGGTATTCATTATATTTACTAATTTATCTGCAAAAAGAGTGATAATGGATTTCCTTGCTCACTTTACCGGCTTCAATTTCAGGGGTTTTCCTGTTTGGCACAAATTTGTTCCAGGTATCAGTTTCAGAACAGATAATGGACCTTTCAAGGTTAGACAATATGAAAATTTCCATCTTTTGATGTTTTATCATAAAGTTTCTTTCTTTGAATTGATTGGTTTCTGAACTTCTCATGTGAAACTACTGTACCTTAGGCTGCAATGCAAAAATTCACTACCAAGATTGTCAACATGATGAAGTCAGAACGTTTGTATGAAACTCAAGGGGGCCCATTAATTCTATCTCAGGTTGTTCAGAAGTGCTTATATCAGCAATCTTGCTGCATTTGTTGTTGGTGCACAGAGGTTATGAGTTTACAAAACATAAGGGGGATTGATGATTTTCTTATTTTGGAACTTTTGACAGATTGAGAATGAATATGGACCCATGGAATGGGAGTTAGGAGCACCTGGTAAATCTTATGCACAGCGGGCAGCCAAAATGGCTGTGGGTCTTAACAGTGGTAATAGCATTTAGTTTGGGTTTCAGATTCGTGAACGCGTTTAGTTGTGGTGGAAGTTCATCTTCAAGTCTGTCGTCCTGGTCTTGCTGCCCATAAAAGGTAATAGCTTCATATTCCCCTTGTTTTTTAGCAGTTGTGTATTTCGTTATTTGGGTTTGATTTAAGTATGCATTTATTCTGGATCTCTCGTCTAATTGAGGGTTGCAGTATTCATTGATTTAGTCGAATGGCTGTATTGTGTTGAGGTTTTCCTGTTCTGTTAAATGTGCTGGTTGTTGGTGTCTTTGCCATAAACGACAATTGAATCTTATCTTTGTATCAATCACCATTCAAAGCTTCGTTTGCTGTTCTCTTCTTTAAGATTCAGTGATTCAAAGCTTGTTTAAGTTACTGTTTGGTATTCTGCCTACAGCTGAGCGTGGAATCCTTAACTTCTTATATTCCTTATAATAATATCATTTGCCTATAATGTCTTGACTCTTAAATTGGTTTCCTTATCTGTTTTGATCTTAAAATGTGCCTTAATTCGTTTCAAGTTTGTTGGTTTGTTTTTCTTTTTTCTTTCTTTTTCTTCAAGAAAATATAACCTGTGACTTTCATTACTTAAGTCTTTGAGAGCAACTTGTCCATTAACGTTTAAAGTTTAGTGTGTTTTGCTTTGTACTAGGGCTGGGTTGAATCATATATCGCCATATGAGTCCTTATATTTGAATCCTAAGCGTGCACGCATCCTCATCTATGAGTATTATTTTCCTGGTCTCACTCTCTTTTGAAACTTTTAATCCCTGGAAGAACAATACATGTTGTTGTTATGCCTGTATTCAACACGCTTCAGGAAATTGATCATATTAAGTCATCCCATTGTTTTCTTATGTTTAATCTCTCCTTTCTCACATTTATTTGCATCTGTTTTCAAGTTATGTGACTTACTCGAACCCCTTATGCTTCATTTTGAGATTATCTACTTCAATATGGCTATTCTCTTGATCTATTCCTGTCAATAATGCCTGAAATCTGGGTTATTTCCACTGTTTCACACCCAGTGTTGACTGTTGAGTCTACTGATGTGATTTATTTTACCCACGTTTGAGGAGGTTTGGAACTTGCTTTATTTAAGTGCATACTTAAGTTTCAAGCTTTGTTTAGTTTTGGCTGCCTGGTTAGAGTCACTACCTGTTTAGTTCGACCATTTCAATACTTCAGGTTGCTGTTTGTTTGGTTAATATAAAACATAGGATCAGTTAGTAAGTTTAGCTTTGTAAAAGTCAGCATCATTTTAGTGATTCTTCTTAGTTTTCAGTCATATAGCATGTTGTTTTGCTCTTCTGAGTTAAGTTGTTTATTATCTTAATTGTTTACGTCATTTTACCACCTAAACTTGAATTACATCATTTTTTGTTTGAATTAATTAACCTAAGTTTAGCCTTTGTAAACATTTTTAACGAATCCTAAAAATGCCTACCCCCCTTCCTTTAAGGATAGCTAGGACCCTTATCTAGAATCACATAGGTTAAGTATACCTTAGAATGGAGTTAACTTTAGTATCACTTTAAAAAAGTATAGGTATCATAATTTACCTTAAAAATAATTATGTGGCCATTCTTTAATTTAATTAGTTAGCAATCACCAATATGTTGTACGTTATTTGATCTCAGGTTAAAATGAGGTATAACAGTGAGAATCGTAAACGAAAAATATTTTTGAATCAAAATTTGAATTTTAAGAGTCAAATTTATCAAATTCATAAAAGAAAATTGAAATGGAATTAACATAATTAAAATGTATGTAAAAAATACTACTTCAGGGTTTTACTTTAATTTTTGGAATCCAATTATAAATATTTTGATTCAAAGCCTCCTACTAAATTCTAGCTCAGTAAATTTTACATTCAAGTCACACAGTACAGTAAAGAGTATGGTAGTAATTAATCAAATCAAGTCTTTCACCTAGTCAAATCAAGTCATTAATGTAATTAAATCTACCCTTATATAAAAGGGGTGTTTGCGTGTACAAAAATTATATTTACCCACTTCATCAGAAAAATTACAGTTACCCAAAGAAAATAGATAAGATAAAAATGGAAGAAGTTACAAGTTTTGTTCTTAGAGATGCTCAAACCGGTCCGACAAGCTCTCTGGTCAGCGATGCTCGATCTACTCCGAAAAGAGACGTCATTGTAAAAGTGCAGGGGATGGTAAGTTTTTTGGGTGCTATAGTGTGCATTGAATTCTAGACTATTGGAATATAAGTCAACTATTTTTAATGAATTTCTACTCTGATAGGCTATGTGTGGTCATCGAATATTTGGTCTTCTTGTATAATGGTCGTCGTATTCGACATAAGCAAACTGCTGAGGAGATATCTCTCTATTCCCTTTTCTTCACCAGCAATGCTCTTCTTCCTTTTTCTCAAACCGGACAAATATACATGTTCATATTTTCGTATATTTCATATACTATAGTATCTAATTATTTGTCTTCACATTTTGTTTGACAGCTGGAGATGGGCGATAAAGACGTAATTGATGCTATGCAGCATCAACTTGGGGGTTAATCTATGTATTAGCTTTATATTTTAAGGATAGAGAAATAGTAATATTTAGTGGTACCTTTTATTTTAATTTTTTATTTGCTAATTATGTAATTTAGAAACTTCCTTCTTCGTTATTATTGTTAATACAAGTCCTTTTTAAATGTACCCTACAACTAGTCAATCTTTTAATCTTATTTCTGGAAATCAAATTTAAACCTATCAAACCGTGACTTTATATTGTGTCAACAATACAAGAACAAATCTGACCATATTTTGATTACTTATAGAAATAGTAAGGAGAAATGATTACTTTTGGCTATATAAATTACAACTAGTGATTATGCGATATAATTTACAACAATACATATTCTCGTAAAATTTCATAAGTCAATTCTGAGGAGGATAAAAAATACGCAGATTTTATCACTACTTTATAGAGATAGAAAGAATGTTTTCAAATGACACTAATTTCAAAAATATCATCTCCAACAACATAAAATACTTATTATGAAATAATGACTAGAAATTATATGATATAATTTGATTTAGCAAAATTTACTTTGAAAAATAGCAACCTTTTAAGTAGTTTAATGCCGTTTTTAAAATTTTAGTTATGAATAAAAAAAATTCAAAATTACATTATATCATTTAATTATAAAATATAACTTTTTTAATAAAAAAAATGCCATACGAACATGGAGGAAAATATACTCGAAAGGTACATAGGACAATTGATATTGGCAGTGGATGGGCAGTCACATGACACACCACTTTTTCTCCCTTTTTTAATATAAATTTATTTCATATTTTTTTAATATATTTTTATTACTTTTAGCATTGCTTTGAATTATTTTTCTTGAGTTAAAATAAGAATCTATAGAAAATAAACTATCCGTTTTTTTTTTTAAATACTGATAAAATCAACATATAATCTATTCTTCTTACATGCATTCATTAGCTTTATGTATAGGTAATATCTTATTTATACCTTTTTTAATGTATACATAATTAATACTTGTATTAGTTGATATATACTCTATTATACTTACTATATATTTCTATTGAATAGTAATTTGTGTTTGACTAATTAAATTAGTATAGAATCGAAATTTATTTTGAGCAAATTTTCAAAAAGTATATTTTGTAAAGATGCACTTTTTTTCTACTTCTAAAAATATTTTTTAAAATTATAAAAATGCTATTTTTTCGAGAAAAAACTTTAGATAAATAATTTTTTAATTAGAAAAAACATTTAGCTTTTTAGAAACTTAGTCAAGTAGGCTAGAAAGTACTCCATCGTGTAGGAGTAATATTTTCTTTTTGTGTGTGTATATTCTAAATTTTGTTGTGACATGAAGATGAAAATTGTAAAAGTTAGTTGAAGTTAAAACAGTAAAGAAAAAAAAGAAAAAGAAAGGAAAACTGAGTCTGCATTCATTAGGGAAGCTTTGTAGCTACATTACTAAGCTCCATTTAAAGGAGTACCACTCTATTCTTGTTTTTCTAAGTGAATTCTGCACATGACCTCCTTTTATAGACTGACTCCTAACAGATTCTAACAAATTCTGTTATAACCGACTCACCTCACACTACATCCATGTGACTCATTTCAACAAACTCTTAACCACCTTCAACTAACTTATAGCAGACTAATCTTCTAACTCAATACACCCCCTCAAGCTGGTTGTTCAAATACATCTAACAGACCAAACTTGGATAGGAGGAATTCATGTTGTGTTGTCCCAAGTCCTTTTGTCAATATGTCAGCCAATTGCATAGAAGAGCATAAGTATTGTGGGTCTATAAAACCAGATTTCACTTTGCTTCTGATGAAGTGACAATCTATTTCAATGTGCTTGGTCCGTTCATGAAAGATAGGATTTAAGGCAATCTGAATAGCTGCTTTACTGTCTGAGTAGACTTTGATGGGAGTCAAAACATTCACATCCAGCTCCTTCAATAATCCCGCAATCCAAATCAATTATGAAACTATTCTAGCAATACTCCTATACTCTGCTTCACATGAACTTCGACTCACTGTTTGTTGTTTCTTTGATTTCCATGAAATCAAGGAATCTCCTAACTTGACAATATATCCTGTCACTGATTTCTTGGTATTGGGACATGAAGCCCAATCTGAATCACAATACCCTATAAGTTCTGTGATAGCACCACATTTCCTTAAGTAGATTCCAAGTCCAGGTAACTTCTTGATATACCTCACAATCCTAAGGGCTGCTTCCCAAGTGACACCCTTGGATGCTACATAAACTGGCTCAGTTTGACTCCAAAACATATATCTGGTCTAGTGATAGTTAGATATAGTAGTTTCCCAATTAATTGTTAATATGTTGTGGCATCATCTAATTCTGGACCAGAATCATTCCCTACATGTTGATCAAAGGCCACACTAGTAAGCTTATGATTGAACTCAACAGGAGTGCTAATTGGCTTGGCACCACTAAGACCAGTGTCTGCAATAAGTTGTAAGGCATACTTCCTCTGGTTTAACAACACACCTTCCTTTGACGGTATCACCTCTATTCCCAAGAAGTATCTAAGCTGCCAAGATCTTTCATTTTGAAGTGCTGCTGAAGAGTAGACTTGACATCATGTGTCAGTTCAGGATTTGTCCCAGTAATCAATAAATCATCCACATATACCAGGAGAATAACCATGTCATCCCTCTTCTTCCTGGTGAACATAGAATTGTCATGAGCACTTTGACAGAACCTTATCTGTACTAGAACATTAGTGAACTTAATATTCCACTGCCTTGAAGCCTGTTCGAGGCCATAAAGTGACTTCTGTAGTTTACACACTTTATCTTTCTTGGTCTTTGGAGTCCAAGTGGCAACTCCATATAAACATCCTCAGTCAAATCTTGGAGGAATGCATTACTTCTATCCATCTGATGCATCTCCCAACCTTGACAGACAGCTATGCTGATAACTATTCTCACTGTCACCATCTTTGCAACAGGAGAAAATGTCTCATGATAGTCCAAACCTCCTCTCTCTTTATATCCTTTGGCCACTAACCTGGCTTTATATCTGTCCACCTCACCATTATACTTATATTTGATCTTATAGACCTACTTTGACTCTATAGCCTTTGCTCCTAAAGGTAAATCAACAATACACCATGTGCCATTATCTTTTAGTGCCTTAATCTCTTCTTGCATTGCTGAAATCCATTTGTCATCTTGAGAAGCTTCTTTAAAAGATTGTGGCTCAAGAACTGCTGAAAAAGCCTTGATATATTCTTGATAGCTGTGGGATAAGTGTTGATAACTCACATAGTTAGCAATAGGATACAGACTAGTCTTGGAAGGAGCTATATAGTATTTGATCCAAATTGGAGGTCTAGATGTCCTGCTGGTCTTTCTAGGAGCTGGTGGAGCTTGTGAGAGATCTAATAGTGGTATCACTGGTTCTTCTAACACTACTGATTGCTCCTCATTGTCCTCTGATGTAGGATGATCTAGGACTAGCATTACTTCAACATATATTGGTGAGGATCCAAGTTGTGTGATTGTTGAGGAATCATCTATTGTTATATCTGACAAAGTACCTGCATCAAGATTAAGAGGTGAGAGTAAAGGATGGTTTTTCTATAATGGTTCCTCCTTGAAAGGGAAGGTGTGTTCTTTAAAAATCACATCTCTGCTAGTAAATATACTGTGAGTTTCCAGGTCATACAACTTATATCCCCTCTGTGCAAGGGAATAACCAAGTAGTATTGACTTCCTGGCTCTAGCTTCAAATTTGTCCCCCTTTGGTAATACACTTGCAAAACATAAGCAGCCAAACACTCTTAAGTGATCAATATTAGGTGGTTTATGAAACAATAACTCATAAGGATATTTTTCATCAAGTTGTACAGAAGGCAATCTATTTATGAGATATACTGCAGTCACTACAAAATTTGCTTGAGATGTGGGATTGCAATTTGAGGGCCCTGCTTATCTCCAAAATATGTCTATGTTTCCTTTCCACAACACCATTTTGCTGAGGTATTTGTGGACAACTACTTTGGTGAATTATTCCATATTCAGCTAACATCTCATTCATGCAATTATTAAAGAACTCAGTCCCATAATCAGATCTCAAAACCTTTATTCCAACATTAAATTAATTACAAACCATAGAGATAAAGTTTCTCAATACTACTATCACTTCCTTTTTAGACTACAGCAGCATTACCAAAGTAAACTTTCTGTAATCATCTACAATTGTTAAGAAATGGTGTTTCCTATCATGTGTAGGATGTCTGTGAGGACCCCATACATCTACATGTATCAATTCAAAAATTTCAGAAGACTTAGAAGTACTAACAGGAAATCTCAATCTACATTGTTTAGCCGAAAGGCATATCATACAGTCCTTTTGATATACCATGTCTACTTTATTCTTTAGTGTTTGAACGTGTCTCATAACTCCTATGGATGGATGTCCCAACCTTAAATGTCATGTTTCTTGATCCAATTTTTCAGTAGTAACAGCTCTAATCAGTGGTGTCATGTGACTCTTCAATATGTAGAGGCCATCAGAGACTCTACTATTCCCAATCACCTTCCTACTGAAGAGAGCCTGCAGGATACACAAGTCAGGATAGAACGACACTATACATCTAAGATTCCTTGTGAGTTTTGAGACAGACAGTAAATTGAATCTAAAATATGATACATGCAGAATATTTTTTCAAACAATAATCTCCTAGTATAACTGTATCTCCAATGTGATCAACTTAAATTCTACTTCCTGTAGGCACTTGAACTCTGTTCAACCTTAAATCAATTACAGGTTTAGGATCATTTAAGATGTATTCAGTATATGTGATATGATGTGATGCACCAGAGTCTACCATCCACTCTACTTTACTATCATGATTTTTCAAAGTGTTCATACCTGCTACTGCATTTTCCTTATAAATACCTGTTGGTGCAGGATTTATCATTCTCAGCACTTGATCATATTGATCCCTGGTGAAGAAACCTCCTGGAAAAGTTAACTATTTTCCTGTGTTGCTCCCAGTTTCATAAGTTGTGTTCTGCTGCTTTCCAGTGTTAGCTTCTCCTTCATACACTGTCCTATTTGCTTGTGGCCTCTTATATGCCTCATTTTGGATCTTCCTCTTGCTCTTGAAATCTAGTGGAAATCCTACTATTTTGTAACATGTCTCTTTATTATGGCCTTTATAACCACAGTGCTCACATATGATTCCTTGTTTTCTCCCTTGAAATTGTTGTCCCTGTGAAGAATGATGTTGTGTTTGACTTAAAAATTGCCTTCCCTGTTCTTGATGATTATTTTGAGTGTTGGAGTTCCTTCCTGCCAACATCACTAATGGCTCATTGTTTGCATCACTGATCCCTAACTTTCTTTGACTCTCTTTTTGTATGGCCATAGCATAGGCTTGGTTCACACTTGGAATGCTTGGATTTAGCAAAATTGAGCTTCTCACTTGAGCAAAACTCTCATTCAGACCTACCAAAAACTGCAGCAGCCTCTGTTGTTTAATATGTTCAACATAAGGCATGGACAATTCACAATCACAAGATGGACTTGAACCATCACATCGATCTCATCCCAAAGATCTCTCATCTTAGAGTAATATGTTATTACTGAATCTGCTCCTTGTGTTAGCATACTAATTCCCTTCCATAGATAGAAGATCCTGGTTAAATTTGACATGTCAAATCTTTCCTTGAAATCATCCTAAATTTTCTTTGAACTAGAAGCATAAACTATGCTTGTCATCAATCCTGGTGCAACAACAACGCTTATCCATAACATCACCACAACATCACATCTCTCCTATTTAGCTAGCATTATACCTTTATAAGAGCTTTTCGCACAGATGCCATCAACAAATCCTAGCTTGTTTTTGACTAGCAAAACGATACGCATCGATCTACTCTATACACTATAATTTTCAGGTCCTATGAGATTTATTCGGATTAAAGCAACTCCAAGTATGTCTGAAGCTTGTAAGTACAATGGATGATTGTGATCCATTTGTGGATCTACTTCACGACCTTCTGTATTCGTCTAATTCTGATTTTCTGCCATTGTTGCTGCTTGGGAAGCTTGATCAGCTACTGATTTTAAACTGGATGAAGATTATTGGATCCTAATTGGACCCGTGCTCTGATACCATGTTAATTTCTAATCTCTGATGATCTCAATTAGATAAGAAACAGTAAAGAAAAAAGAAGAAAGGAAAACTGAGTCTGCATTCACTAGGCAAACTTTGTAGCTACATTACTAAGCTCCATTTAAAGGAGTATCACTCTATTCTTATTTTTCTAAGTGACATCTGCACATCACCTCCTATTATAGATTAACTGACTCCTTCTAACAGATTCTAACAATTTCTGTTATAATCGACTCACCCTTACGCTACATCCATGTGACTCATTTCAACAAAATCCTAACTACCTTCAACTAACTTCTAACAGACTGATCTTCTAACTCAATATGACTGTTAAAGAGGGTATGGGTACATTAGTCATTTCATGTAATTAGTTATAACTAACTATTTTAGTTAGTCATGTGCTGATTACTTAATAGAGATAGCTATATATACAACTACTCTCCTCTAGGTAATACTCTTTTTTTACTGAATATAAGATTTGAGATCTTCTCTTTCTCTTTGCACTCGTTTCTCTCTACTAACATGGTATCAGAGCCCTCCTCACATTGATTACTATTGACGGTGGTTGGTCACAAGAATCAAAGATGTTGAAAGTAATGCCTCAAAAGCTGGAGATTAGTTATATCTCAAAATACATCTTAAAAGTAGGATAAGTTCAAAT
>JAABOM020107704.1:0-24945 GCA_011800125.2 Solanum clarkiae
TGTTGGACATCATGTGTTCCAAAAGTTGTTGTACATTTTTCTTGTTTATTTGGAAGCTTTTCTCTTTTTGGTTGGATCGAATTTGAAGGGAGGATATTGTTTTTAATGAATATTGGTTCTATAATGATGTATAAAGGCTTCTGCACCATTTTGCCAGTCCGCGAAAGTCAGTTCTTGTGTGATATCATAATTGTGCTCGTAATAGGAACTTGTGGGATGATTGATTGAGGACTATGGTCTCACGTCCTCTACCTATTTTGAGCACTGTTTTTGAACTATTTTAGGACTAGTTTTATGTGTATATTTAGTGGGGACTATTTGGTTAAGGTTGGAACAGGCTTGGAATTGTCGACGTCAAAATGTAGCGAAGGGATGTAACGTTATGCCGCCCATTTATATGTCGTGTAGAATTGTTATGTGTTGTGCTTTATGGACTGTTTTAGGACTGTTATGGAACTAGAAAAGGCTGCACATGATATGTATATGAGAATGTGTATTAGAAAATACAATTAGGGGCGGAAAGGTTGAAATAATACGCTCGGGTTTATAATTATCTCCTTGCTGCCCGTATGTTGTTTTTTTATGAGATTGGGCTGCCAAGATGTATCTATTGGTTCTTAATGCTAGTTTTATCACCTACTATGTTGTAGATAAATATTTTGAGGAATATAATTTTATCTCAAGGTAATAATGAGGTCATACAACAAGGTATGTAAGGCTACTTAAGTTTATATCATTTGGCATGAAACATAGATCCCTCTTTGGCACATAAAGGAACTTACCAACTCCGACACAACTATTAACCGTGTCTCCACTCTTTCACATGTTCATATGCTCCCATACATAGTCACCTTCAAATCTGCATACGTACGTCGATACCAAGTTACATGGGTTCTTGTTGCTAAATACAGTTCACTAGTTGTTTCATCTCATACACATTTCATTATTTGTGTAACGTACTCTTTTCATTGTCATCTTGTCTTGTATTATTATCTAGATGTCAGATGTTATATCCATAGTCCTACAACTCCAATATTTTATCAACCAAAAGAATCATCTCAAAGGTAATTGAAAGGTAAAGTAAATTGTTTATTGATGGGTGGTAACCCGAGGGGTGGAAGAATCACCTAGCCATGGTCGATCCTATCATGGGGGTAAGCCCAAGAGGTTAAAGGAAAAGCCAAGCTAGGGCCGATCCCGATATAGATTTACCACTGATTAGCTGGTCATTTATGTTACATGTTGTGCATAGATTATACAATAAAGGTAAAGTAATAAAAAGAAAATAAAGTACATGATCCCATAGTTATAACTAAAGGTGGTCTCTTATCCTACACCAGTGCATAGTTTCATTTGAGTTGTTACTTCATATACAGTGTTTCCTGCCTTACATATTCAGTACATTATCTCGTACTGACATCCCTTATGGGGGATCTGCATTTCATGCTGCAGGTATAGGTGCTAGTAGGTCTCCCCAATAGGAGTACAGGATATCCAACTGTTGTTACCAAGCTCTAGGTTGCTTCGAAGCTTTTTATGTCTAGAGCTCATATTTTTGTATGGTATAGTTAGGCAAGGCGGGGCCTGTCTCAACCCTTGTTAGATATTTTTCCTTATCTAGAGGATTCGTAGAGTATGTAAATTAAAGTGTGGTCATGTCTCATACTTTAGACACGGTGGCCCCAACGGCTTAGCCATATGCGTTTCCTTTTGGATTTTTATCACTGTTTATTTTCTCAAAGGTATGTCAAATGTAGAAAACCCTTATAATATGTATAGAAAGTGCATGGGTACAGGCTGGTTCTCCCGAGCCATATCGGCAACGAGTGCTAGTCCGCCCTAACGGGACTTTGGGCGTGACACACAGTACCTTCATAATATCAGAACTAACATTGCCAGATACTCAAAAATGTACGAATGCATCAATAATCTCAACCTCAAAAATTTTGAGGGTACCTAATTTTTCATCAAAACATTGAAAACAAATCTATAAATTATCTATAGGCCAATGGATACCACTACTATGAGTTTATCCATCATCTACATAACATAAACATGCCGGTTCAATAGAAAAGTAACTATCCACAAGGAAAAAGAAGTACGACAAGAAAGCCTTAGGATCAAAAATAGGGGAAGTTATGGATGAGGCTACTCAGACTTCACCTTAATCCATAACTTCCACCACCCACCAAAATGTGATACTTTGTCCTCAAAGTAAAAACAAAAAGAAAAACAAAACATAATAACATCCAAATATGTACGTACATCCATTAAAAACCAAATATTTACATCCAAAGTATAAGTACAAAAATAACATCCAACATAAGAATATTTAAACACAACCAAAAACCAACATATTAAAAAGATTGTCTGGAAAGAGAACAAAGAACAAAGTATCCTACATAAGAAAATGAGAACTGGGGTCAAAAGAAGTCAAACATCATAGTGCATCAAGCATCAGTCTCTGACTGGTTTGTGGGTTCTTGGGGCTATCTCTCCTCCTCTGCTGCAGTACCAGAAGGACCCTCTCCAGGTGGGGTATGTTGTGCTTTCTCTCTATGAATAGATGCCAATAAAAGTGACTCTTGCAACACCTTCTCGGGTATGGGCTCCTTCTCATGTCTCGGCTTCTTTGGGGTCAGCTCTTGGTTAATATGCTCGATGAGCCTCTTCCTACGGGTGTCTGGACGGTCAATAAGCCAATCAAATGCCTCATCTCCTACTGGTGTTCCCTCCAGGGCTTGAACAGGGGATACCAACATCTGTATTAAGTCGGCCTTGAATTTAGCCAACTCCTCTATAACTGCGCTTGCATCGGCAGGCCTAGCTCCCTCAAGCCTCTTGTGGACTCAAAACATATTATCCCTAGAGTCCACCGCTCAGACTCTCTCATCAACCAAATCTCTGGTGAATGCCTTCATCCTCTCCTTAGAGTCCCGAACAGTCTGATCAATCAACGCCCAGACCCATGCTGATATCTCACATAACTTGCCCTACGCTACAAACCCCCTATGCAATAAAGCCTGAAATGCAACAATGGAGAAAAGAAGGTCAACCTGTACGAAAGATGGTGATGGTGTTAGAGTGCAAGAGGACGGTGTAGATACGATATCAACTGCTAGTGTGGGCTCTCTAGTAACCAGAGTAGTGGCGGTTAGTAGCTGGAGGTGAACATAGAAGTTGAGGCTATATCGAGTATGGCTATGGCATAGGAGGTGGGATAGCTGAGGGAGCTGCTTGTAGTAAATCCATCGAATTCTCATAAGCCTTTATCAGGTGGAGATCTGTAGTACATGTGGCCTCCAAACAAGGATCCTACTGAGGGTCGATGGGAACACCTGCTGTACTGCATAGTCGATGTACCAGAACTGGAAATAGAAGTGAGGTGCTCGTCTGAGCTGCGGCCTCGTGAATCTTCTCTGAAATAATCCAGGCCCAATCTATAGCATTTCCAGCTAGAATGCTAGCCAATAGAATATCTCTCTCGAGGGTGATCACATTATCTGTGAAAGTTGGCCTAATATGCCAACAGATAATGGACCACAAAAACTTGGCATGGAAAGAAAGGTGGTGTGCCTTTACCATAGGATCTACATGTTTTGTGACCCACGTCCATTCAACACCCTCCTCGCAGTTTTGACTGGCTATCCATTATAGTAACTTTGTCTTGGCCCTGATGTCCTTCCCAGTCACTGCGGTCCTCATTTTCTCAATACAACTATCATACTCTGCAGTAGACTGAGGAACCTTATAAGCAGGCCCAAACTGCACTCGTTAGATCATTTCCTCTGAGATATTAACTTTTCCCCCCTGAACTATGACCACTTATAGGCTCAGCTGCTCAATTGGTCTTTTGTTCTTCGCTAACTCCTGGTGGAGTGTAGCAAGATATGTTGCATAGAACTCACGAACTACGTAAAGGGCATATTTGCCCAGTTGTTGTGTGGTCCATCGTAGTCCATGCTCATCTAACATAGTATCCAATTCGGGCACTCTATCCAAGACTGAGGAATTCAACCGAGACTCCTCATGAAATTGTCGGACCAGTTTGCCTTGCCCCTTAGGCTCTAACCTCTGGTCATATATCTCTTTCATCCCAAGTATACACCATTTGAGGTTGGCTAGGGGTTGGAACTAGACTTCCTCCTATTGAGAGGTGCTCTCTAACTCCGACTCTGACCCTGAGTTAGAGGGGGTCATCTGTGGAAAACTGCTATATGACCCATCCCCATTGCCCTGTTGTTCCTCCCCTTCAAATAGGGAGGAACTACTAACTTCCAGGGACGTTTGCACTACAAGTGCTCGAGTCTAGGGTCTATTGGCCTCCAGGTCCACCCTGACTCTGTGGGCTTCCACAGAGCCCTCTGATTGCTCAATTTCGGAGGATTCATCTCGCCCTCTGATTCCCTCTATGATACATGACTACGAGTCATAGTGAGGGCTACGACTCGTAGGCCTGACCGTAGAGGCTGCTCCAAGTGCCATCTTTCAAATCTTTAGTACTTCAATTTTTCACCTGCAAACCAAATCCCAAAACACAACAATTCCCAAAATATTACACTGCACCAATGTCTTTCAATCATAACATCAAACTCAGTACTTCTACCTAAGAATTTTAACAATCGAAAATACTTAAAAATAAACCAACACTTATCAACAATGCTTGGGTTGCCTCCCAAGAAGCACTTGTTTAACATCGTGGCTCGACTTTGTTACCATCCTTCATCATCTATAATCGAGGGTCCATAACTCAACTCTTGCACTCATCTGCATGTTTCATGGATTGGGGAATGTCGAACACAACCTCTGCATCATTAACCCTAAACCACAGTTGACCTGAATTCATATCCACTAGGGCTCTACCATTGGCCAGAAATGGTCTCCCCAAAATGATGGGCACCTCAAAATAAACTTCACAGTGAATGATCACAAAATCTACTGGGAAGATGAATTTATCCACTTTAACAAGCACATCCAAAAGGATTCCCTTCGGCTTTTTAATAGTTCAATCCGCCATAAGCAATCTAATTCTTATCGGGATAGGAGTACCAAGGCCAACTGTTTTGAATACCGCAAAAGGCATTAGATTGATACTGTTCTTAATTCACATAATGCTCTTGAAAACTCGACATCACCAATGGTACAGGGGATGGTGAATGCACCGAGGTTCTCTCACTTTTGAGTAAGGCATTTGGTTATAATCAGACTACATTGTTGGAGTTCTTGCGAGAACGCTTCACTTAAACTGCCTTTCTTGGTGACCAAATCCTTCATATAATTGGCATACCCAAGCATTTTCTCTAAAGCTTATAGAAGGGAATGTTGATGGAGAGTTGATTCAACATCGAAAGGAAGTTATTGTATTTACCCTCCTCTTCTTTTCTCTTAATACTTTAAGGGAAAAAAGGAGGAGGTTTGAGAATTGATTTCAATTTCTCATGCTCCCTTATTTCTTCCTGTTGCATCCCAAAAACCTTCAGATCTTCTTCCTCAACCAAGACTTCACCACCAAGACCATTCTCATCAACTTCATCCACAATTACTGGCATAGGGGGATCTATGGTGCTCTTGCCACACCTAGTCATCACCGCCATGCTATGCCCTTCATTCTTTGGGTTTTGAACCGTATTGCTTGGTAGGGTGCCGTTTTCGCACTGATTCAATTATAAAGAAACTTATCTGAATTGTTTCTCCAGTTGCTGATTGCCACGGAGTGAGACTTTATCTTTTGATTAATACTTGAGATATCTACTTTCATTCCCTTTAAAGTCTCATCTTGATGGTCTACTCGCTTCAACAATTTTTTGAATATTTCTTCAATCCTTGAGTTGCTTAATCCGTCATCACGATTGTATAGTGGCACGTAAGAACCATTCCTATAGCCCTCTCTTCTCCTCTATTCTGCGTCTAGGACACTCTCTCTCTTAATATCCACCTCAGATATCTCTATATATCCCATCACGGGTGTAGTTCCAACTTTGATTCCCAGAACTTTGCCTCCAATTGTCCAAATTTGACCCTTGGGAGTTATTCCAGAAACCCGTCGCTTGGTTGCTTACAAAACATACATCCTCATCAAAGAATAGATCATCATAGGAAGGCACCTTCAGAGGTAGTGCGTGACTGCCTTGACACTTGCCTATTTTGCTATAAACCCAAGTCCATACTTGTGAGATGTTGAGCAAGTTGCTCCATGATCTCTTTATTTACCTTTGCTTGCTCATTATTTGTGTTAACCGCACAAGAAGATTTCACCACACCTCGTTTTTGTTGTCCCCATGCTCAATTTGTTTTGACCACTTGCTCCATTCTTGTGGCTATCAATGAAAAAGGTTGGTCTAGGAACATGCCTCTCATAATCGTATCAACACAAGCTTGACTATTTTAGTCAAGTGCCTGATAGAAAATTTTAACCAAGGCATCGTCAACAATCTTGTGATCAGGGACCATCCTCAAGTATTTAGTAAATGTCTCTCATGTTGTGTTGATAGAATCACCGGACAATTGCTCAAAGTTGCTGATTAGGTCCTTGAGCTTTAACTTCTTGGATCTTGGGAAATATCTTTCAAGGAATACTCGCTAAAGTTCAGCCCAACTTGTGATAGTACCAGGAGGAAGCTTGGACAACTGTATAGTTGCATTGCTAGTCAATGATAGTGGAAACACTCTCAAACCCTCAGAACTAAAAGAAAGGTTTTGTGTTCCCATGACACTTTTGCAAACAAACACCATATTATGAAGATAATGGTGGGAATCCTCCGAAAATAGCCTTGTGAGTAGTCCTCGATTTTGGAGCATTTGGAGCAATCCACTCAATACCATGAATTTAGTATCTGTTGGTTAAGGAGACAGTACTATAGCACCAGTAACATCCACAACCATAGGGTTCAATCGATACTGATTCCAATAAAAAGTGTTTTCATTGAAGTCCCTGAGCTGTGGCCTGTTACCCCTTTGTGGTGGATTCTCCTCTCTATCGATATCCTCCTCAACCTCAATATCCTCATTCACTTAAGCCATTCTACTTGGTAGTCGATGGATCTCCAAATTTAGTGGAGCTAAGGGATTGCCTTGGCTCCTTGTGTTGGGCATACAACCTAGTATACCCTGCAAATAAAATCAAACAAAATAAACAAAAGTAAAGTACAAGAGACACTAGAAATCAACACTAGAACTAACTAATAGTAAAATCAACTCAAAACCTAGCCATATTCCTCAGCAACGACACCATATTTCCTGATGATGTTCATGCTCCAATAAGAAAGCGGTCGTTGTCAACAATTTACCTAAGCGAGGTTAGGGTCGAATTCACAGGGAATACAGGGCTTGACTACAAGACTTCACTACTAATCATTTCTAGTATTTATGGCTACCATCTCTAAATAGAGAGGGGGGGGGGGGAAGGTTTGTGATCCAAAAATAAAATAAAATAAACACTAACTATAATGCAAGGAAACACTCAATTTCGGGGACAAGTCGGGAATTAAGTTTCCTATGGTTCGTCGACTCGATTACCCTGGATAACATAACTTCAATTGGTGATTTGCATGCAGGACAGTAACTTAGGTTCTTCTAGCCCTATTGTGAAGACGAAGGTCGAATTTCACCATGGCGCTTGGTCGGCCACCATGGCATGCCAACTAACTGTTACCCATAGTCCCAATCAACCTCCCCTTGGTCAGGTTTGATTGATTAGATGAGAACATATCAATCGAATTCTGTCATCTACTTCTATTTTCCTATTCATGACTACCTTAGTCAAGATCGTGATAGTAGGTGGAGTTTGGTGTTGGCCATGACCAAACAACAACAAAAGTTAAGGGAAATAGATAATACATGCAAAACCCCAATCATAGAAATGTACGAAACCTAGGTTATTTCAAGTCAACTACCCATGGTTCCCACAACCCCAAGTTGTGGGTGCTTAGCTACTCATCGCTAAAGCAAAACAGACAAAAATGCACATGATAGACATAGTTTAGAGTTTCACCAATAACAATGAAGATAATGGGCACCACAAGTTGCAAACCCACAAGCTTGATTGATCAACAATAAGTACAAAGTAAGATTTGCAATCCCTGAAATGGGTTTTCCAATAGAGAACAATAAACTACCCTTAAAAAACTAAGAGAAGATTCAAAATGTAATGGTAGATTGTCTACTGGTGGAGCTCTCTCTCAGAAACCTAACATAAACTTTATATAGAATTTACAAAATAACCCTAAAATTTACACAGAAAAGATAGCTGGCAATTGATAAGTATCATAGTTATGACTCGTAGGATGTCCTACGAGTCGTATTCGGGGTCTTGTATCAGGTTTATGACATCTTGTACTTAACTGGTACGACTCATATGTACGAGTCGTTGCTTGTATCATAGTCTTGGTCTTCAGTTTTTGGTCCAATATTTTGGCTCTCTGATTCTTGCTGCGAGTCCACCTATATGAGTTGTAATGTGTATAACGACTCGTAAGAGTGACCTACACTTGGCGGATTTCTGATTTTAGTCTCTAATTCCTGCTACGACACCACCTTGTGACTCGTAGCTTGAGCTACGACTCATATGTTGGCTAGTATGGCCTATTCTTTAGGAAAATCTACAACTTTTTTTCAAAATCATGCCAACCTAACTTTTCTATAAGATCAACACAAAAATACATCAAAAAACTAAAAAGTAGCTTTAAGAACTCACAAAATTCCTTGTTTCAGGCACCAAATGTGCTGTATTTTGACAACACATCACATATCCACATTCTTGTCTTTCATCCAAGTGTCTCTCTACACGACGCTTCATATTTGAAGTACCAACATCAGCTATAAGGATATCATGACATACCTTACATTCTGGTTTTAACCTTTCACTGTCACTAGTATGAGGCAATTTTGAAAAAGTATCCCAAATGATTGAAGTATTCCTTTTAGTTTGTTTTCTTGAGATAGATGAGCTAATCTCACAAGAATTCCCATTAGACTCCATTTACCTTTGTCAAGAAAACAAGAAGATTTTAGAGAATCTTGTGATTTTAGAGAATAAAAAACAAGCAACTTTTAGAGGCCCTAATTCGAATCTGATTACTTTGCCATTTGCCACTTCCTGATCAGTGTACCTCAACAATGGAGTCTTCAGCAGAGAGTGAGAGATAATGATTTGTGATTTAGGCCCTTAGGGATTTTTGCAAGCAATGGAGTCTTCAGCTATTTGCGAGCAACAATGGAGTCCAGATGGGTCTTCAGCAACATTAGGAATGGTCTTCACATCTTATTTGCGAGCAACAATAGATGAATTGATGAAGCTATTTGCAGTGTGTCTTCAGTCCTCAACGTTAGAATTTAGGAATTTAGGATTTAGGCTTTAGGGATTTTTAGAAGATGGTTTGTTTTGGACTTAAATGGGTACCCATATTTTACTTATTTTATCTAGATTTACCCGTATTTATATGGGATTTATCCATCAATCTCGGATGGAGCCAAAAATTCACTATTTTTTGGCTTTGGGGTATGATGGAATAAAGCAAAATGGCTCTTTAAACTGTCTGTGCTTCTCTCAATTATGAAGTAGCAGTTACTCAATGCAACTTTCGACGCTCATCATGGGTCATCCGGAAACAGTCAGCTATGTTTTTAAAAATAGGGGTCAGGCTGCGTACATCCGACCCCCCTTACGCCGCAATGGGCGGGAGCCTTTAAGGCATTGGGGTAATGTTATTGTTGTATATGGGCTTTAGAAGTTAGCTGAAATTCATATTTACCCACTTAAAAAATAAGTGGCCCAGCTTATTTAATATGGATTAAATAGGCTAATTTTATTAATATAGGATGAAATTGCCAGCCCTAGGTGTGAGGCTGGAGGGTAAGGCGGAGTTGGCGGCTTACCAACTCAAAGGGGTAGCACAAATATGGTACAACCAATAAAAGGAGGTTAAGGCAGTCAACTGTGTGGTGCTTTGGTTGGAGTTCAAGGTGGACTCTTTAATCGGTTCTTCCCCCTTGAACTTAAGGAAGCTAAGTTGGTGGAATTTATGAGTTTGACAAAGTTTGCTTCACACTTGATTGCAGACCGAAGGTCGAGAATGAAAAAGTTTGTTTTGGGTGTCTCTTACTTGATTAGTGAAGAATACCGGTCCGCCATGTTTATTAGTGACATGGACTTGTCATGTTTGATGACCTCTGTCGCACAAGTGGAAGAGGAGAAATTGAAGAGAAGGGGGCATGAGGTCAACAGGGCCCATTTCAAGGGTAAGTTCCAAAGGAGTTGCCGTTTCCAATGGGGCCAAGGGTCTTCTCATACATTTCAATAGAGGGTTGCAAATTATTTTTCGAGGGCCCAAGGTGTTATGGGTGTTGCTTCTATTGATGTGTCTCCGAAGTGTGGCAAGGGTCATAGTGGCCCATGCTTGAGGGATACGGGTGCTTCCTATGATTGTGGAGAAATAGGGCATAAGGGAATAGATTTCCCTCGAAATCTCAACAAGGGTAAGAAGATTCGATCTCTAGGTGCTTATGCGGTCCCTTTGGGAAGAGGTGGCCGACAAGATGGTGCCCCAAGGCACAATTGGTTTTATGCTTTGCATGGGAGGAAATGGGTTGATGAAGTCCCCCATTTATTACCGGTATATTGAAAATCTTTGACTTTGATGTGTATGCATTAATTGATCCGGATGACACTCTTTCTTTTGTTACCCCCTTTGTTGCCAAAAGATTCCATGTTGAGCCCGAATTGTTGCATGAATCATATGAGGTGTTTACTCCTATTAGTGCATCCTTTGTTGCCAGAAAAGTTTATAGAAGTTGTCCTATTTGCATCTTGCATAAAATGTTGCCTTGTGATCTTGGTGAGTTAGACATGATTGATTTTGATGTCATTCTTGGGATGGATGGGTTGCATGCCTAATATGCTTCTATTGATTGTAGAACCCATAGGGCGAAATTCCAGTTTCCAAATGAACCCATCCTTGAGTGGGTGAGTCAAGATGTGGTGGTTAAGGGTAGATTTATCTCTTGCAATAAAGCCCGTAAGATGATCTCTAAGGGGTGTCTTTATCATCTTGTGAGGGTTAGGGATATGTAGACTAAAGTCCATACTATAGAGTCGGTACTGATTGTAAATGAGTTTCTTGATGTCTTTCCAAATGACCTTCCCGGTGTTCCTCCCGAAAGGGAAATAGATTTTGGTATAGATCTTCTTTCCGATACTCATCCTATTTCTATTCCCCCTTACCAAATACCCTCGACGGAGTTGAAAGATTTGAAGGAGCAATTGAAGGACTTGTTAGAGAAGGGGTTCACTAGGCCTAGCCAATCACCTTAGGCTGCACAGGGTGTGGTTTATGAAAAAGAAGGATTGGTCCATTAGGATGTGTATTGACTACCAACAACTCAATAGGGTCACCATCAAGTTTAGGTATCCTCTTCCAAGGACTGATGATTTGTTTGACCAATTGCAAGGGGCTAGCCATTTCTCTAAGATTGATCTTCAATCCGAGTATCACCAAGTGAAGGTGAGGGAGTTTGGTATTCCCAAAATGACCTTATGGACTAGATATGGGCATTATGAGTTTGTTGTGATGTCTTTTGGGTTGACTAATACACCGGCCATCTTCATGGACCTTATGAATAGGATCTTCAAACCCTACCTTGATTCTTTTGTTGTGGTATTCATTTATGATATTTTGATCTATTCTCGTGGTGAGGAGGAGCATAGGGCCCATTTGAGGGTTGTGTTGCAAAGATTAAGGGAGGAGAAATTGTATGCAAAATATAATAAGTGTGAATTTTGCTTGAAGGAGGTTGCTTTTCTAAGGCATGTGGTGTCGGGGGATGGTATAAAGGTGGATCCTAAAAATATCGATGTGATTAGAAATTGGCCTAGAGCGTTGACCCCATCGGATATTAGGAGTTTCTTAGGATTATGTAACACCCACATCTTACAATACTAGTACTATGCAAATGAAACATGATATGACTTTTCAAATTAGTGCCTATTATTAAAAGTGCTTGAATCTCATATTAGAGGGCGACATGTATGTCTAACGCTGAAGAGGGTCGAGTGTAAATAAGTTTTAAGTCAAATTGAGGAGATCACAACCCTAAAAAAAGTGAGAAAATTGAGGTGCTTGTAGGACTTAGGAAGCCAGAAGGTGAGTCACCTACTTGCTTAGCTTAAATTTGCTAGCTAAACGGAGATAAGGCCCGATGACGAATTTGTCCAAGTCCAATTATGAATAAAGTCAGTGTTAAGAGTGTAACTTTAGCCCATGTTTTAGCATCATAAATGAACTATATTTTTAGACCAAGAATAATATAAAAAGGACCCAAGTACAAAAAAACTCACTTGGTGGATTGGGCCAAAACTAACTAAGAGAAAGGGGAAAAATGGGCAGCAAAGGACCATCAATTTGGAACCCCTTAAGGCCCAAGTGAAAGGGGCAAAATAGTACATTAATAACTTGACAAAATAAGGCTTAAAATGAGAAAGGTAATTCAGGGGCTTATAATCATCTTACTCAAGTTGTTTAACTTGAACAAAAAATTAGATAATTTTTCCAAGTTCTCTCTCAACTCTTTCTTGACTTTACAAGCAGCCACGATAGACTTTTAGGTCTCTTGGAGAAGCCCTACACCTTTAGGGTAAAGGTAAGTAAGAATAATTATGTGTTTATTATAGTTTTATTATGTAAAACAAGAGGCTAATTTGATTATACCTTTGCTGAAATTGTTGGACAACATGTGTTCCAAAAGTTGTTGTACATTTTTCTTGTTTATTTGGAAGATTTTCTCTTTTTGGTTGGATTTATTATGAAGGTAGGCCACTATTATTAACGAGTGTTTGTTCAATAATGATGTATAAAGGCTGCTGAACTATTTTTACAGTCCGCGATAGTGAGTGCTTGTGTGATATTATAATTGTGCTCGTAATAGGAACTTGTGGGCTGATTGATTGAGGACTATGGTATCACATCCTCCACCTACTTTGAGAACTGTTCTTGAACTGTTTTAGGACTAGTTTTATGTGTTTATATGGTGGGGACTATTTGGTTAAAGTTGGAATAGGTTTGAAATTGTCGGCGTCAAAATGTAGCGAAGGGATGTAACATTATGCCGCCTATTTGTATGTTGACCAGAATTGTTATGTGTTGTGATTTGTGGGCAGTTGTAAGACTGTTATGGCACTAAAACAGGCTGTGCATGGTATGTATATGAGAATGTGTATTAGAAAATATGATTAGGGGAGGAAAAGTTGAATGATTACTCTCGGGTTTATAATTATCCGCTTGCTGCCCGTATGTTGTTTTATTATGAGATTTGGCTGCGAGGATGTATCTATTGGCTACTAATGCCAGTTTTATGACCTACTATGTTGTAGATAAATATTTGGAGGAAGGAAAGGTTATCTCAAGGTCATAGCGAGGTCGTACAGGGAGGTATGTAAGGCTACTTGATTTCATATTATTTGAGATGAAACATAGATCCCTTCTTGGCACATAAAGGCACTTACCAACTCTGACACAACTATTAACCATGTCTCTACGCTTTCACATGTTCATATTCTCTCATACATAGTCACCTTTAAATCTGCATACATACTTGGATACCAAGATACATGAATACGTTCTACTAAATAAAGTTCATGTGTTTTTCTACCTCCTATGGATTTCATTATTTGTGTAACCTACTCCTTTCATTTTGGGTGTTGTCTTTTGTGATTATTTACATGTCATATGTTGTACCTACAGTCCTATAGCTCCAATATTATGACCACCAAAAGAATCATCTCAAAGGTAATTGAAAGATAAAGTAGAGTATATTGCTTGTTGATGGGTGGTAACCCGAGGGGTGGAAGAATCACCTAGCCAGGGTCGATCCTATCACGGGGGGTAGCCCAAGGGGTGAAAGGAAAATCCTAGGCAAGGCCGATCCCAATATAGATTTACCACTGATCTGTTGGTCATGTGTATTACATATTGTGCACAAATTATACAGTAAACATAAAGTAATAAAAAGAAAATAAAGTACATGATCCCACAATATAACTAAAGATTGTCTCTTATCCTACACTAGTGCATAGTTTCATTTGAGTTGTTACTTCATATACAATATTTCCTGCCTTACATATTCAGTACATTATCTCATACTGACATCCCTCACGGGGAACCTGCATTTCATGCTACAGGTACAAGTTCTAATAGATCTCCCTAGTAGGAGTGTAGGATATCTAGCTGCTGTTACCAAGCACCAGGTTGCTTCGATGTTTTGTGTGTCAAGAGCTTATATTTTTGTACTATATAGTTAGTCGAGACGAGGCCTATCCCGACCCTTATCAGATACTTTTCCTTATCTAGAGGCTTTGTAGACTATGTAGATTAAAGTGTAGTCATGTCTCGTACTTTAGACACCGTGGCCCCAATGACCTAGCCATATGTATTTCCTTTATGGCTTATTATTACTATTTACTTCCTTAAAGGCATGTTGAACGTAGAAATCCCTTAAAATATGTATAGAAAACACATAGATACAAGTTGGTTCTCCCGATCCTTATTGGTAATGGGTGCCAGTTCGCCTTAATAGGACTTTGGGCGTGACAGAAGTGATATTAGAGTGGGTCATCCTAGGGAGTCTACAAAGATGTGTCTATGTAGAGTCTTGTTTATCTATATGTTGTGCACCACATTTATAAGCAGGAGGCTATGTGGCATTTAGGAGTTGATACTTTCTTTTCATTCTTTAGATTGTTCCATAGAGCTAAGTGTAATAGGTGGATTGTGTCTAACCCCTAAATTGTTTTGTATAACAAGTATTCCAGAAACCAAGAAGAACAAAGGTAAAGGGAAGGGAGTAGAAGTGGTGGTTGGTATACCCAGTTACGTGAGACAACAAAACGAGGTTCAAGATGAGTCTCTGTCACAGACATCTCCAACACCTCCACCTCCTGATGAACCCGGAAGTAGTGAAATTCCCCCAGAACCACCTATCGATGCTACCGTGCAGGATCTAAGAAATGCAGTCACACTATTGACTCATATAGTTGCTAGCCAAGGTCAAAGATAGAAAGGTCCAGTTATAGGTGCAGGTTGTGCAAATAGGGTAGCTGGCACGAGGATACATGATTTCCTTAATTTAGATCCTCCATCCTTCACTGGGGCAGATCCTAATGAAGATCCCCAAGACTTTATTGGTCAGATTCAACACATTTTAGATGTTATGCATGTGAGTAGTACAAAAGCTGTCGAGTTAGCGAAAAATATGTTAAAAGGTGTGGCTATATTGTGGTATTAAGCTTGGAAGCAATCTAAGGGTATAAATGCACCTCCAACTACCTGGAAGGAGTTCATAGAGGCATTTCTTGACCATTACTTGCCATTAGAGATTCGAGAGGCCTGTGAAGATCAGTTCTACAACCTACACCAAGGGAATATGAGTGTGAGGGAGTATAGCCTTCAATTTAATTCTTTCACCAGGTATGCTCCTAATGTAGTTGCTACTATGGCAGATAGAGTTCATCGATATGTGGATAGATTGGATACGTATCTGGTCAGAGAATGTACCATTGCTTCCTTGAACAAGGACATGGATATAGCAAGAATGCAAGCTTTTGCATAGAAAATGGAGGATCAGAGGAAAAGGAGAAGGAAAGAAGAATTAGAAAGGGTGCAGTCCAAGAGGGCCAGGTCTACAGGGAAGTTTACACCACCTTAAGGTGAGCTTAGGCCTCGGTTTTCTAATAGTCTTCCTAGACCATCATCCTCCTACCCTACAGCCAGTGCTCCACCACAACTTCAGAGGTCTAAGAGAAATTAGTTTGGTCCACGAAGTGAAGGGCAAGGCGCCCAGACAATAGGATATTCAGTAGTCCAGCAAATGACCCCTACGCAGCTTGTAAATTGTGTGGAAGAAGTCATTTTGTTATATGTCGTGTTGGGACAGACGCTTATTATTGGTGTGGTGTGCTAGCGCATATGATGAGAGGTTGCCCGAGGAGACGTATGGGTGATATAATACAACCTACTAGATCAGCTGTTGCATCATCATCATCAGTTCCTCCATTAGGTGGGGGTCAACAATAACCTATGGGTCGTAGTAGAGGTGTAATAGGGGTAGTTTGCTCTAGCGGAGTCCAGAATTGCACTTATGCCTTGGGGAGTCAGCAAAATTTAGAAGCTTCACCCAATGTGGTCACAGGTACATTGTCCATCTTTTCACATAACGTATATACATTAACTGACCCTGGTTCTACACTATCATACATCACTCCATTAGATGATGGGAAGATTAAGAGAACACCCAAATTAGAGAACAAACCATTCGAAGTGTTCACACCAACCGGTGAATCTATTATGGCTAGAAGGGTTTATTATGACCGTGTAGTAACTGTTTGTGACCATGACACATTGGCTGACCTTATTGAGCTAGAAATGGTGGAATTTAATGTTATAATGGGTATGGATTGGTTAGCTTCTAGCTATGCCACCATGGATTGCCGAAATAAGAGAGTGTACTTCCACTTTCCAAATTAGGCAGTTCATGAATGGGAAGGTAATGTTGGGGCGCCAAAGGGGAAATTTATCTCTTATTACAAAGCTAGAAAGAAGATATCTAAGGGGTATATATGTCATTTAGTTAGAGTAAGGGATATGGAGGCAAAATCACCAACTCTTCAATAAGTTCCAGTAGTGAATGAATTCGTTGATGTGATCGCTAAAGAACTTCCAGGCTTACCTCCAAAATGAGAGGTAGATTTTTATATTGACTTACTTCCAGGAACTCAACATATTTCCATCCCTCCATATAAAATTGCCCCGGCAAAATTACGTGAATTAAAAGAGTTGTTAAAAGACTTATTGGAGAAGGGTTTTATAAGATCTAATGTGTCTCCTTGGGATGCACCAGTGTTATTTGTATGAAAAAGGATGGAACGTTGAGAATGTGTATCAACTATCGACAATTGAATAGGGTGACAATTAAGTATATATACCCCCTCCCCAGGATTGATGATTTATTTGATCAGTTACAAGGTGCCAAATGCTTTTGAAAAATTGATTTGAGATCAGGGTATCACCAAGTGAGGGTGAAGGAGGAAGATATACCTAAGACTGCTTTCACACGCTATGGTCACTTTGAATTTCTTGTTATGTCATTTGGGCTAACGAATGCAACAACAGTTTTTATGGATTTGATGAATAGGGTATTCAAGCCATTCTTGGATGTGTTTGTGATAGTGTTTATAGATGATATTTTGGTATATTCAAGATCAGAAGAGGACTATGCAGATCACTTACGGCAAGTGTTACAGGTTCTTCATAATAGGCAATTATATGCCAAATTTTCTAAATGTGAATTTTGGCTAAACATAGTGGCATTCTTGGGTCATATTGTGTCTAATGAGGGGAATAAGGGTTGATTCACAAAAGATAGAGGTTGTGAAACATTGGCCAAGGCCAACGACACCCACAAAATTTCAGATCTTTCTAGGTTTTGCAGGTTATTACAGGAGGTTTGTTGAAGGTTTTTCTTCTATTTCTGCACCTCTAACAAAGTTGACACATAAGGCAACCAAGTTCCAATGGAATGATGTATGTGAAAGGAGCTTCCACGAACTGAAAAAAAAAGCTAACCTCTGCACTGATGCTAGTACTTCCTGAAGGCACCAAAGGGTATGTAGTGTATTGTGATGCTTCAGGAGTTGGCTTAGGGTGTGTACTGACACAGCATGGTACGGTAATTGCTTATTCATCTAGACAACTATGACCACATGAGAAAAATTACCCAACTTATGATCTTGAGCTAGCAGCGGTAGTATTTGCTTTGAAAACATGGCGCCACTATTTGTATGGGGTTCACGTTGACATATATACTGATAAAAAGAGCCTGTAATACATCTTTAAGCAAAAAGGATCTAAATTTAAGACAGCGGAGATGGCTAGAGCTAATAACGGATTATGATGTTGATATACTATACCATCCGGGGAAGGCAAATGTGGTAGCCGATGCTCTAAGTCATAAGGCAATCATGAATACAGGTGACCAGTCCATGGTAAGTTAAGTCGTAGCTAAGGATCTACGATAACTAGCTAGTTTGGTGGTTCGCGTTCTTGAAACTCCAAAGGAAGGGGTTATTGTACATAATGCAACAGCATCTTCATTAGTAACGGAGGTGAAAGCAAAATAATTTGAGGATCCTATTTTACGACGACTTAAGGAAAAGGTGAAGCAGGGTAGGATGAAGGGCTTTGAACTTACACAAAATGAAGTACTTTACTGCCAAAATAGTTTATGTGTGCCTGATATTAATGGACTAAGGAAGAGGATAATGGAAGAAGCCCATCATTCCCGATATTCGATCCATCCAGGATCAACTAAGATGTACCATGACCTGAAAGGAATGTTTTGGTAGGGAAGCATGAAAAAGGACCTCGCAGAATTTGTGGCTCAATGTCCAAATTGCCAATAAGTGAAAGTATAAAACCAAAAGCCAGAGGTTATATGCAGTGTATAGAACTTCCAACATGGAAATGGGATATGATCAATATAGATTTTGTTACTGGGTTGACTTGCTCATTTCAGAAGCTTTACTCCATTTGGGTAATAATTGACAGATTCACAAAGTCGGCACACTTCTTACCAGTCATGAGTGATTATACAGCTGAAGAATATTCTAAACTATACCTCAAAGAGATAGTCAGGCTACATAGAATCCCAATCTCCATTATATCTGACCGAGGAGCTCAATTCACTACGAAATTTTAGAAGTCCTTCAAAAAGAGTTTAGGGACACAAGTGAATTTGAGTACAGCATTCCACCCTCAAACAGATGGTCAAGCATAACACACCATTCAGACACTTGAAGATATGTTGCGAACTTGTGCATTAGACTTTAAAGGTAGTTTGGTGGACCATTTTCCACTCATTGAATTTGCCTATAATAACAGACCATTTGTCACTTATTGAATTTGCCTATAATAACAGCTACCACTCAAGTATCAAGATGGAACCTTATGAAGCTTTGTATAGGAGGAAGTGTAGGTCGCAAATTGGATGGTTTGAAGTGGATGAAACCACCTTACTAAGGCCAGATCTAGTACAACAAGCCATGGAAAAAGTTAAGGTAATACAACAGTGACTAGAAACAGCCCGAAGTCATCACAAATCATATGCAGATGCTAGGAGGAGAGGACTTGAATTTTCAGTAAGGGATTGGTTATTTTTAAAGGTGTCTCCAATGAAAGGGGTTATAAGGTTTGGTAAGAAAGGAAAACTGAGCCCATATTACATAGGGACATATAAAATTATTAAGAAGTTCGGGCAGGTTGCATATGAACTAGAGCTACCCCAAGAGCTTTCAATGGTTCATCCAGTTTTTCATGTCTCAATGCTTTGAAAATACATAGGTGACCTATCTTGTATCACTTCTATTGAGTGTGTGCAGATTACAGAAAATCTTACTTATGAAGAGGTAACTATTGCTATTCTAGATCGTTAAGTTAAGAAGCTAAGAAATAAAGAGATAGCTTCGGTAAAAGTATTTTGGAGAAACCAAAAATCCGAAGAAGTAACATGGGAAGCCGAGGATGCGATGAAGTCAAAATACCCTTACTTATTTTAAGCTAAAGAGGAAGTCCAACATGCAGAGTTGGGACACTAATAGGTACGTGTGTTTGAATACTTAGTTTGTTATCAAAGGTTTGTTTAAGTAATGGTTTAAACTTGGTTAAGCTATCCAATTGTGTTAGCATTCGAGAATGAAAGTTCATAAGGGGGGAGGATGTAACACCCCATATTTTACAATACTAGCAATATAAAAATGAAACATGACATGATTTGGTCAAATTAGTGCCAATTTTTAAAAGTTCTTGAATCTTGTGTTAATGGGCTATATGTGTGTCTAACACTTAAGAGGGTTGAGTGCATACATGTTTCGTGTCAAATTGAGGAGATCTAAGCCCTAAACAAAGTGATAGAATTGAGCTGCTTGTAGGACTTAAGAAACTAGCAGGTGAGTCACCTACTTGCTTAGCTTAAATTTGCTAAACCGAGACGAGGCTCGACGTCGAATTTGTCCAAGTCCAATTATGAATAAAGTCCGTGTTAAGGGTGTAACTTTAGACCATGTTTTAGAATCATAAATGGACTATATTTTTATCCCAATAAGGATATTAAAAGGTCCCAAAGACATTACAATTTCTTGGATAATTTATGCCCAAACTAATTAAGAAGAAAGCTGAAAAATTGGCAGCAAAGGCCCATCAATTTGGATCCCCTTAAGGCCCAAGTGAAAGGATAAAGAAGCTGCATCACCAACTTAATATATTAAGCCTCAGAAACAAAAAGTAAGTCGGCCAAGAAAGCTTTTTAAGTGGGGATAAAGACAGAATACTATAGTCATTTCAACTTGGACAAAAAAAATCTACTTTCTTGGTTATTCTTTGCTCTCTTTGAATGTGTGGAAAACAGGCCTTACAACCTTAGGATTCTTAAAGAAGCTCTAAACCTTTATTTTAAAGGTAAGTAAATCTACTTATGCACCTAGTATGGTTTGTTTATCAAAACCAAAGAAATAAGCTAATTATACATGTGCTAGAAATTCTAGACAACATGTATCCTAAGGATTGTTATACAATTTTCTTGTTAATTAAGAGGATTTTCTCTTCTTGGTTAGTTGTCTTATGAAGTAATACTTATGTATTTAACAAAGGTTGGTTTTATAGTAATATAACTAGGCTACTTCACCACTTTTATTGTCTACAAATGTGAGTCCTTATATGGTATCGCAATTGTGTTCTTAGTATGAACTTGTGGGCTATTGGATGGAAGGCTATTGCCTCATGTCCTTGAAGACTAAGTTCTTACTGTTTTGAGACTGGTTCAAGGTTGTTTTTATGTGTAGATGTATTGAGAACAATTTGGTTAAAGTTGGAACGAATTTGAAATTGTCGACTTCAAAATGGGGTAAAGGGACGTAACGTTATGCTGTCTATTTGTAGGTTGTGTAGAACTGTTATATGTTGTGCTTTGTGGGCTGTTGTAAGATTCTTATGGCACTAAAATAGGTTTCACATGATGTGCACATGCAAATGTGCATTAGAAAATATGATTAGGGGCAGAAAGGTTGAAAGAACGCTCTCGGGTTTATAAATACCCGCTTGCTGCTCGTGTGTTATTTTTTATGTGATTGTGCTGCCAAGATGTATCTATTGGCTGCTAATGCTAGTTTTATTACTTACTATGTTGTATATAAATATTTGGAGAAGGTAAAGTTATCTCAAGGTAGTAACGAGGTCATACAACGAGGTATGTAAGGCCACTTCATTTCGTATTGTTTGGCATGAAACATAGATCCTTCCTTAGCACATAAAGGCGCTTACCAACTCCGACACAACTATTAACTGTGTCTACCCTCTTTCATATGTTCATAAGCCCCCATGCATTGTCACCTTCAGATAAGCATACACACGTGGATACCAAGTTACATGGGTTCTTGTTGCTAAATAAAGTTCACGAGTTGTTTCATCTCATACGCATTTCATTATTTGTGTAACATACTCTTTTCATTGCCATATTGTCTTGTATAATTATCTACATATCACATGCTACATCTACATTCCTACAGCTCCAATATTATGTTCACCAAAAAAATTATCTCAATGAAAATTGAAAGATAAAGTATATTGTTTATTGATGGGTGATAGCCTGATGGGTGAAAGAATCACCTAGCTAGGGACGATCCTATCACGGGTGGTAGCCCGAGGGGTTAAGGAAGAACATAGCCAAGGATGATCCCGATATAGATTTACCACTAATCAGTTGGTCATTTGTATTACATGTTGTGCACAGATTGTACAACAAAGGTAAAGTAATATAAATAACATAAAGTACTCGATCACAAAGTATAACCAAAGGTGGTATCTTAGCCTACACCAGTGCATAGTTTTATTTGAGTTGTTACTTCATATACAATATTTTCTGCCTTACATATTCAGTACATTATCTTATACTAAAATCCTGCATTTCTCGCTGCAGGTACAGGTGCTAGTAGATCTCCGCAGTAGGAGTACAGGATATTCAGTTGCTAATACCAAGCTCCAGGTTGCTTCGGGGCTTTGTTTGTGTCTAGAGCTTATATGTTTGTATTGTACAGTTAGTCGAGGCAGGGCCTATCCCGATCCTTATCAGATATTTTTCCTTATCTGGAGGCTTTGTAGAGTATGTAAATTAACGTGTGGTCATGTCTCATACCCTAAACATCGTGGCCCCAACGGCCTAACCATATACATTTTCTTTTGGCTTATTATTATTGTTTACTTTCTTAAAGGAACATTGAACGTAGATATATACCCTGTCTATATGTCTCGCTTCCTATCATTTTGCCAACCCCTTATAAAATGTATCGAAAGCACATAGATATAGGTTGGTTTTTCCGGGTCTTATTGGCAATGGGTGCCAGTCTGCCCTAACGGGACTTGGGGCGTGACACACATAAAGGCACTTACCAACTCCAACACAACTATTAATAGTGTATCCACTCTTTCACATATTCATATGCTCCCATACATAGTCACCTTCAAATCTGCATACATACTGGGATACCAAGATACACAAGTTCATTCTACTAAATAAAGTTTATGTGTTGTTCTACCTCCGATGCATTTCATTATTTGTGTAACCTACTCCTTTCATTATGGTGTTGTCTTTTGTGATTATTTACAAGTCATATATTGTATCTACAGTCATACAGCTCCAATATTATGACCACCAAAAGAATCATCTCAAAGGTAATTGAAAGATAAAGTATATTGCTTGTTGATGGATGGTAACCCGAAGGGTGAAAGAATCACCTAGCCAGGGTCGATCCTATCATGGGAAGGGGTGAAAGGAAAAGTCTAGCCAGGGCCGATCCCAATATAGATTACCACTGATTAGCTGGTCATTTGTATTACATGTTGTGCGCAAATTATACAATAATGGTAAAGTAATAAAAATAACATAAAGTACATGATCTCACAGTATGACTAAGGATTGTCTCTTATCCTACACCAGTGCATAGTTTTATTTGAGTTGTTACTTCATATACAGTATTTCCTGCGTTACATATTCAGTATATTATCTCATACTGACGTCCCTTACGGGAGAGCTGCATTTCATGCTGCAGGTAAGGTGTTAGTAGATCTACCCAGTAGGAGTACAGGATATCCAGCTGTTGTTACAAAGCTCCAGGTTGCTTTAGAGCTTTGCGTATCTACAGCTTATATTTTTGTGTTGTACAATTAGTCGAGGCGGGGCCTGTACTGACCCTTATCAGATATTTTTTCTTATCTAGAGGCTTTGTAGACTATGTAAATTAAAGCATGGTCATGTCTCGTACTTTAAACACCGTGACCCCAACGGCCTAGCCATATACATTTGCTTTTGGCTTGTTATTACTGTTTACTTTCTTAAGAGCATGTTGAATGTATAAATTCCTTATAATATGTATAGAAAACGCAGAGATACAGGTTGGTTCACCCGAGCCTTATCGGCAATGGGTGCCAATCCGCCTTAACGGGACTTTGAGCGTGACAAGTCAAATATTAATTATCGATTTTGCCCTTACTAAAAAAATAAAAAGAAGTTTTATCCTATGAAATTATTAATTAATGAATTAAATGATCTGTTATTAGTTAATACAATCAATCAATGTTGTTCATTCTTCTTCCCTACCCCTCTGGTTTCTGCCTATCACTTGTAACAGTCAAAATTTATTAAGACTTATCTCATTATATATTGTCAATTGATCCTCATTATATTTACAAGAACCCAAGAAAATGTTAAGAGGCTCTGGGCTCACTGTTTTGGCAACTCTCAGAATAGACTTCGTAAAATCAGCAATTTCTAAATTTTACGGATTTCGTCAAAGTGTAATTGTCAGTGCAATAATTTTTGAAAGTGTTATCTTACAAAGCAAACTTCAATTATGATGACGTCTATCAGGTTGTATATGTTATGGAGTAGTCTTTCGTAGAAAATGTTATGAATTTTTTGGTCTGATCCCACAATTAGTTTGTTAAACCCCAACTAATGTAAAATCAAAAGTAAAAGAACTTTTGAAATCTAAACTACAATCAGTAACACGCTACTTATTTGGTCTTTTATCATATAAATAAATTGAGCATGTAGGAGTACCTACTTTAGAGAAGAGTGTGTCATAAAATATTTTTACTTATTATTAAATTATTGGTAAATTTTAAAAAAATCGTACCACTGTAAAGCGATTTGGTGTATGCCTATATGGAATAACATTATTAAAGTTTTGATTTTGTGTCGATGATTGGAAACTTTGGCTATTTTAGATGGGTTAAATCTACTTCGAAGCGAAGTGCATGATCTATATACTGTCAAACAAATTTTTTTTTCTATTTTTGTTCACAAATTGATATTTTTTTGTACTTACTTTATTTCAAATTGGAAGAACACATGCTAAAGTTGTTATATAAAAAAGTATTAGAAGATACAATTATATTTTTGTATCTAATAACATCAAACTTTATGTCATTATACATTATAGCACGTGAGCCCAATCTAAATATAATTGTTCAACTTCTCTATTCAAAAGATATGTAATTATTTTGCATTCAATAATAAAATCAGCTAGATGGTCTCAAAACATTTACGATTTTGTATTTATTTTTTTGGTTCAAATTTTGTACTAATTATCAGGAGCACTTTTTAAAAAAAATCTTTTGGATCCCATGAAAAATTTATTGTAACTAACATGGAATACACATGCAACGCACATGTTCAACAAGTAGTATTATTAAAAATGGGAAGCTTTTCACTTTCAAAGTTGAGTTACGATTTTGTCCCTACGCTAAATTATTACGATTTTACCCCTACACTAAATTAACAAAAATATTATAAAATATTTAATTAATTTATTAATTATTAAATTATAACCATATCATATCATATCATATTATA
>JAABOM020107715.1:0-24944 GCA_011800125.2 Solanum clarkiae
TCCTACTTGAGTGGTATTCGAATTCTGTGTAAGATGTGGTACTTGGGGAAAAAAGTTAGCAGGTCCTGATTCGTTAACGTTGGGGGAAGTTTGTACGGGAGTGATTGGTGGTTTGTTGATATGGGGACGGGTGGATGAGTAGAGGAAAAATGAAGAGAGGGCCTTCCGTCATTTGTAACGGGAACATTAGCAACATTGGCTAATTTTCTCATTTCTACTTTCATGTCCGCTATCTGCTACATTAGTTGTGCAATCATTTGGTTCTGCTGCGAGATCACAGGATCTGTGACGGTGATTTCCGTTAAGCTTACATCGTCGTTATGGTATGCCATTTTTCCTTCTGCTGGTTTCGACCAAGGAGGGATCATTGTGGGAACTGGGTCTACTAAAATAAGGACGATCGGCTGACTTTTATCAACACAGATCAGTTCTATATTACTTGCAAGAAGAATTACTCAAAAGCAAACAAGTTAGTTTCCTCAAATTAATAGGTAATAGTAGGTAACACACATATCAATAAGAATATAATTGTTGCTTTATTAGAGAGTAAACTAGCCCACATATAGGCAGGACTTTGCCTATGAGATTTTAAAAATGGTAGGTCAAGGAGTTTGATTTGCGCAAAGTCAATTCTTGTTGTGTTTGATAATGTAGATTGAAAAGTATGCTTCTGCAGAGGTAGGGAAATATGGGCTTCTGGAGAGATAGGAAAAATACTCTTTGGGGGAATATACGCTTATGGAAAGCTGGAGAGGAAAATACACTTTAAAAAGATAGAGGAAAATGCTTTTGAAGAGCTGGGGAAATATACTTCTGGGAAACTGGAGAGAAAATACGCTTTTAAAAAGCTATAGGGGAAATACGCTTTTCAAAAGCTATAGGGGAAATACGCTTTTGAAAAGCTATTGGAGAAATACGCTTTTGAAAAACTAGAGGGTCGGGCCTGAGAGGTTGCCTACATGTCTCACGAAGGAGAAATCAAACCTTACGTAGTTCGAAAAGGCTTAAATCATTTCCAAATTGCAATGGAAAATGTATCACTTAATTTTGAGAATGAAGTTCGATTTTGTGGAGAAACTTGAGACTCAAGGAATATTTGGACGAACTTTTGATAGTGACTTGGTTTCTTATAAAAACTTCAAAAAGGAGTGGACTAGCAGACTTTAAATAAAGCAACATAATCACACAAACAGTTATATCACAAAAACAAATATTGCGTGCCCTAAACAGATATGTGACCCTTTTGTGCCAAGGGTAGGCCTAACGATTTGAAGGATGTGCACGTAATTAGATGTTCCATTGCCCTAAAAATATTTATACATACCTTAAACAAACTTAATGGGGATACATAACATAGGAAAGGGGATACAAAAATAATCAAACCCACGCAGGGGTATTAATCCTAAACTAAACCTCCCTAGAAGATTACTTCTTTGTTGGACTTCTTGGCATCTCTGAACGTCTTTGTCCTACAAACAAATTGGTTATTAAAATGACTCCCAACCCCTGGGTACAAAGGTTCATCAAATAACATATACATCTTTCAAATATAAACATATAAGCATGATCGTCCAGTTGGGCCGGAGGCCACTTTGGACTCAAGGTGGTCTTTCTAATAGGCCCAACACGCCTTATGCGTTGGGTCGTCCTAGGCCAATGCTTAGATCGTAGGAATTTGGATTTGCTCTATCCTAGGTGTCTAAGAGTGGGTTTCGACTGGTGCGGGTATACAGGCGGATGACCTGAGCTGGAAATTCATGACAACCATTGCACGAATGCCGTTAATTGTCACTTACTCTGAAAGGGTTACATATTTGGAAATTCGGCTGCGGGATCGCATACTATTTTTCCAAATACAAAAGATACAATAAGAAGTGCTATGAAATGCAAATAACAGTTTAATATCAAATTTAAACAGATAAAGTAAATAAGACAATACAGCACCAAATAGTTAGTCAAACAATATAATCTAATGGTTAGAACCTAATTAAATTCCCCAGCGGAGTCGCCATTTATGTTATGCTGAAAAAATGACTTTTTGAAAAGAAAAATAAAAAATCAGTTTAAAACCCAATTAATTTGAGGAAAACCAATTTTTTAAATTCGAAAGAAAACAAAGTCGTCACCTAATTTTAAGGATAATTAGGAAACCAATAAACATTTTAAAAGACCTAACAGAAAAATCTTTTAAAATCCAAAGAAAAGGTTCGGGTTCATATTTCCACTTCGAGAAGATTTTACACACTCGAAATGGCCGCTAAATGCGGTTATCTGGCGATTAGGAAATTTGACTAACTTTTGATTTGACTTGAAAAAATTTGACTAGTTTTGAAATTGATTATTTTTGAAAGATTTGACTGGACTTGACTATTTTGAAATCAGTTGACTAAAACTTAAAAGAAATTTGATTAAGTTTGAAAATTGAATTAAGATGTAAAATCATAAATGGTTTGACATGTCGGGGAATTCAATTAGATTAAAACCAATAGTAAACAAAATGTTAGCATCCAAATAAATACAAGTATAAGCAAAAATAAAATAAAGAAGAGAGTTATTTTGGGCCTTTATCCCATTTGAATCTTTGTTGCATGTACCCATGCATAACAACTTCTTTCTCCTAGGAATTGGGTTGACTCGGGAAGAGGTAGTTTGGGCCTTCATGGCCCACCGAAAATGCGGATAGAAGGGTCCGTCGACCCATGAACAAGGATTTTATGCAATGAATGAGAAGAAATAAATTAGTACATGAGCAAAGGGATTAATTAAAACATAATCTTATGTGAAAATGAATGAAATTCAAATATTCTCTTATAAAGAAGAGACTATAAATGCAAACATCCTCTAGGATTGAGGAAGAAATCAAATGCATGCATTTGAACACACGAAACTTACTAGATAATTCAAAGCAGTTGTAAATAGAGGGAAACCGAGGTCTTCTTAGAAAGATAACATATACTCCAACCAGTGGGGCAAGAAAAAGCATAAAGTTTACTGCTAGGCAATTAAAGAAACAGACAACATCCATAAATTGAAACACTCAGACATTGTTAATTATTTTTGTCCAAAAATATTGGTCCTAATAACTGTTTAAAATGAGATTAAAACTTCAGCAACCCTTGGAGAAACTCAACAAACAGAAACTTTAGCCAAACAGACCAGAAACCCCTTGCGAAGGACCAGAACTCAGAAACTTTAGAAACTCATATTGACATCACTGCGCATGACCAGAAACTTCAGCAATCAGACCAAAACCTTGAACATTACAGCATGTCTTTGAGAAACAATATCATATCAGTGCTAATTTAACACATAAGAAGCTAGCAATACACAGGAAAGTCATTAACGAGTATCAAGTCATACATATTAAGGTAAACAGGTGTGTTGTCTGCATTGCATCAAGCTGACTTCACTTATGCTTTACATTTGCATAGATAAGAAACAGAACAGAATCAAACAGGGCATGTTCAAAGCTGTTTATGACCCACGAACCCTGATCCCAAGCAAACTCTTAGCAGAAATCAAAGTCGATGTCTTCGAAAGTATCTTAGACAGACTGTATTCATATAATGACACGAATATATCTTGAATACAGGACAGTAACACCCCAGAAAAATGCTAGAACAGGCCTAAGCTTTAAAAAATACTAAGTGAGTTTTGTTTGAGTATAAATTAAGGCAATTATAGCAACATCATGTAAATGAAGACATTTATGAACCAGTGTAATAGTTCGTAACTTAATACTTCCGTTTTGAGAGACATAAGGAAGTAGCAAGATGCACAAATTTGAGAACGATGTTAAATGTGTTGTATTCATGAAAAGGAAGAGTTAACAATCAAACTAGAATGATCAGATTATACTGGAAGGCAGTGATTGAATCAACAATGATTGTAGTAGCCCTTAAGATACTTACTGATGTCATTATTTAACTATTAACTTGAAAAAACAGTAGAGAGTTGCAATATACATGTAACACAGACAACAACTAGGAAGAGCTTTGAAATGATAGTTCTGAACTCAGAATTAACATGTGACTCGACAAAAAAACTCATTTTACCAGTCAAAAACAGGGGAAGGGGAAAAGAAGGCAATGAGTAACTCAAACTTTAGACTTATGTAATAATAAAGAAGGAAACCAAATTTTAACACATTGAACAAGCTAAATTCATGGAATGACATGGATGGGAGAGTCACAACTATCACGTTAGACCACCACTTAGATAAATCAGCAGAAAAGAACTGCTACCAGTAAAGCAAAAGCTTAAGGTTAACCAAAGTTTTAGGCTTGCCGAGCCAAACATCATCTTATTGTGAATAACAAACAATAACAATGCGACCATCTCACAGAATCAAGAACATCCCATCATAATACTGGACTTCATCTGGAAATCTTAGTTTAAACAAGAAGTAAACTTAAGGCGACCATAACTCAAAGTATAGATTCAAACCAGAACAAAACCTCAGTTATCAATCAGATAATCATCATTTATAACAACATCACAGCAAGTTCGAGTTGAACTAAGGATAAAATCTATATCACAATGACAACAACCACAGCACCGACTTGTCACAGTATTACATTTCTGCTCAGACAGGCATAAAATAACTATGTAAAACTCATTCACCCCCAGCTTTGTACGACATAAAAATCTACTCATTCACCCCCAGCTTTGTACGACATCGAAACTGAGATAAATAAAATGAGTGTTTTACCTTTTTTGGGGCAGCGATACTGGGACGACGAACTTGAGGGAGTTTCTTTACCACCAAAGAGTCATCTATATCCTTTTCAATCTTAACAATTTCGTCTTCGAAAATATATGAGTTTTTCCCAAAATTAGTTTAAATATCGAAGTGGGAGTTTTATTGTTCTTGAGAATGAGTATTGCTCTGCTTTTTCAAGATGCTTTTTCTTTTTCCTCCTTTCCCTTTTTTTTCTTTGTTTCTCTCCTCCTCCTCCTCTCTTTTGCGAAGTGTATAAGTTATATAGGAGGAATAGGGTTTTCCATTGGCAAGGAATGGGGAAAAGGGGAAGAGAATCGGGAAATGGAGAAGATTAGGAACATGGGAACGAGGTCTAGGGAAAGAGAATAGAAGGAGATGGAGACGAGAACGGTCACTGGGGAAGGGGAAAGGGTTTTGGGGAAAGGGGGAAGGTGTCAGGGATAGGGGAAAGGATTTTGGGAAAGGGGGAGGTGGCTAGGGTTTGGGATAAAGATAAATGGGAAATAGGAACGGGAAGAAGAAGATGCGATAGAAGATATAATTGGCGCGTGTAGCACACGCGCCTGTATTAAATTTTTATTTATTTATTTATTTATTTTTATTCTTTTTTTTTTTGAAAAGTTATTTATAAATTGTTAAAAATAAAAATAAAGCCTGATGACTAATTTGACACCGTGGAGGGTAAAAATTGGGTGTCAACTGCAGATACTCAGGCTCAGAATTAGCCAGCTAGGGCCACTCCACAGGGTGCTCGTGGACAAGGTCGACAGGGTGCATAGGTTGCTCAGGGAGTAGGTGGACCACTGAGATTATTTGCTATGGCCAGATAGGATGTCAATGTTGTAGTCACAGGTATTATTACTGTCAATTCTCATGAGATATATGCTCTTATTGATCCTGGTTCTACGTATTCGTATGTATCCCCGTCTTTTGCTATATATTTAGAATGACAAGTTGAGACTCTTAGTGTGCCATATATGGTTATGACCCCAGTTGGAGAGACTTTATCAGTGGATAGATTGTATAGAGAGTGTGTAAAATCTATGCAGGGTAAAGGACACAATAGTTGCTTTATTTGAGTTGTCGCTATCTGACTTTGATGTAATTATGGGCATGGATTGGTTAGCATCATATTATGCTTTGGTTGATTGTTATGCTAAGCTGGTACATTTTAATTTCCTTGGAGAACCATCTTTAGTTTGGAAAGGTATGACTCCTCTAACACAGGAAAAGATAATATCTTATGTAAAGGTACACTGAATGATTAATCATGGGTGCTTTGTTTTTATTTCTACTGTCCATAATACTCGACGAGAGGAGGTTACTATCGATAGTGTTCTAGTTGTGCGAGAATTTGTTGATTTGTTTCCAGAAGACTTACCTGGGTTACCTCCGTTGAGAGAAATTGTGTTCAACATTGATTTAGTGTTAGGCACTCAACCTATCTCTATTCCTCCGTATCATATGGCTCCAGCGGAGTTGAGAGAATTGAAGGTCCAACTCCAAGAGCTACTTGATAAGGAATTTATCAGGCGCAACATATCACTTTGGGGTGCCCCAATGTTATTTGTGAAAAAGAAAGATGGCACGATGAGATTATACATCTACTACAGGCAGATAAATAAGGCAACAATCAAGAATAAATATCCATTGCCTCGTATTGATGATCTATTTGATCAGTTGCAGGGTGCTACTCATTTTTCCAAAATTGATTTGAGATCAGGTTATCACCAGCTGAGAACAAAGATTGAATATATCTCAAAGACAACCTTTTGAACTAGGTATGGGCACTTTGAATTTTTGTTAATGTCTTTTGGATTGACTAATGCACCTGCAGTATTCATGGACCTCATGAATAGGGTATTCAAGCCATACTTCGACCAATTTGTGATTGTATTTATTGATGATATTCTGGTCTACTCTCGAGATGAAGCTGAGCATGAACATCATTTGAGAGTTGCATTGCAGACACTTAGAGAATAAAAGCTTTATGCTAAGTTCTCCAAATGTGAGTTTTAGTTGGGGCAGTTTCCTTTTTTAGGACACGTGGTGTCACGAGATGGGATTCAAGTCAATCCAAGAAAGGTAAAAGTTGTTCGAGATTGGCCATGACCTAATACTCCTACAGAGATACGCAGTTTCTTGGCGCTAGCTGGATATTACAGATGGTTTGTGGAGGGTTTCTCAAAGATAGCCCCTCCATTGACACGTTTAACTCAGCAAGGTGTGATTTTTCAGCGGTCAAATGAATGTGAAGAGAGTTTCCAGAAATTAAAGATTGCATTGACTACAGCTCTTATTTTGACCTTACCTATAGTGGAGGATGGTTTTACCATTTATTGTAATGCGTCTAGAGTCGGATTGGGTGGTGTCTTAGTGCAGAATGGTAAAGTGGTGGCATATGCTTCTCGGTAACTAAATATTCATGATAAGAATTATCCGACACATGACTTAGAGTTGGCTGGCATTATATTTGCACTCAAGATTTGGCATTACTACCTTTATGGTGAGCCGTGTGAAGTCTATACTGATCACAAGAGTTTGCAATACATATTCAAGCAAAGAGATCTGAATCAGAGGAAATGATGATGGTTGGAGCTACTTAGAGATCATGATCTTACTATCTTATATCTTCCTGGAAAGGTGAATGTGGTGGTAGATGCTTCGAGTAGAAAGTCTATGGACAGCTTGGCTTGGATTGCTATTGAAAAGCGACCTATGGCTAAGGATATTCAGTCTTTAGCCAATGAGGGAGTTCTAATTGATCATGCATTATCTTGCAGGTATGGTGGTGCAATCATCCTTAGTTGGAGAAGCCAAGGTTTACCAATATGATGATCCCCAACTTGCTATATTACGAGATCGAGTGCATAGTGGAGGTGTGAAGTCGTTCTCAATTGATGGCGAGGGCGTCTTGCATTGACATGGTAGATTGTGCATTCCCATGGTGGGTGAGGTAAAATGGCTAATACTTGAAGAGGCTCATAGCTCACGATACTCCATCCATCCAGGTGCTTCGAAGATGTATCAAGACTTGCATGGTTTGTACTTGTGGAAAGGTATGAATTCTGATATCTTGAAGCATGTGACTAGTTGTTTGAATTGCCAACAGGTCAAATATGAACATAAAAATCTGGTGGTGCAATGTAAAACTTGATCATCGCAGAGTGGAAGTGGGAAAGGATTACTATGGACTTTGTTATTGGGTTGCCGAATACTTTCAAGAAGCACGACTCAGTTTGGGTGATTGTGGGCGAACTCACAAAATCTGTCCATTTCATACCATTTCGGGTTACTTATACTGCAAAGCAGTTAGCAGATTTTTACCTTTGAGAGATAGTTCGGCTTCATGGAGTGCCTATTTCAATAATATCATACCGGGGTGCACAGTTCACTGTTGAGTTTTGGAAGTCTTTTCAAAGGTCGTTGGGATCACAAGTTGAGTTGAGTACATCTTTTCATCCCCAAACTGACGGATAGTCTGAGTGGGTTATTCAGATCTTACAGGATATGCTTAAAGCTTGTGCGATTGATTTATGGGCATTAGGATGATCAGTTGCCATTGGTAGAGTTTGCTTATAATAATAGCTACCAATCGAGTATACAGATGGCACCGTATGAGGCTCTATATGGTCGCAAGTGTTGATCACCAATTGGATGGTTTGAACCTAGCGAAGAACAATTACTAGGTCCACATTTGGTCTAGCAGGATTTAGAGAAAGTTGCAGTGATACGAGAATGGCTTCGGACAGCACAAAGTAGACAGAAATCCTATGCAAATAAGAAAGTCTGTGACATGGAGTTCATGAAAGCGAAAAGGTCTTTTTGAAAGTATCTCCTATGAAGGGGAGTTATGAGATTTAGTCGGAAGGGTAAGTGAGTCCTAGATAAATTGGCCTTATGAGATTTTAGATCGGATTGGGTTGGTGGCATATCGACTTACTTTACCTCCGAGATTATCCTCTATACATCCTGTATTTTACGTGTCCATGCTTCGATGATATGTTCTTGATGATAGCCATAAGATTAATCTAGAGGATGTGGAGATTGATTAAAATTTAGCATATGACGAAGGTCCAATATCTATTGTAGACAGGCAAGTGCGATAACTGAGGTTGAAGAAGATAATTTTAGTGAAAGTGTTATTGCGAAATCATCCAACTGAAGAGGCTATGTGGGAGTCCGAAGCGGACATGCGAGAGATATCCCCATCTATTTGGCATTTCAGGTGTGGTTTTATACTTATTCGAGGACGAACATTATTTTAAGTAGGAGAGAATATGATAACCCTTACATTTTTAATGAAGGGTTAATGGGTAATTTTAACCATTAATAATTTTTTCTAAAAAAAATAATAAATAAGGCTCAGTCCCTTTTATTTCAGTTTTCACGCAGCAAAACCAGAAAAAAGGGGACCGATAGTTTTTTTCAAAACAGCCGCAGGAAAAAAAATTGAGCAATCCTTTTTCTTCTTCTATCATTACTTTGCTTTGGAAGAAAATACACAAGTCACAAGGTGATTTGGGGAAAACTCATACATAAAATCAATTTGATCTTTGAACCACTGTACTGGGTGATAAAGCACAAGTATTTTCTTCTTGTTCTGTGCTCTTGTTAATTGAAATATATTTACTAGAATTTTCACCAATTAGGTTTAACAATGAGATTAAGAATACCTTTACTTCTAATTTATAGTCTGAGGTATTGGGTATTAGGGTTTAACCCTAAACTTGAAGACTAGGAATATTGAGACTTGTGTTTGGCCAACATAATTGATATTCTATAATCAATATTTTTTCATAGATTGAAGAAAGTAGGGGCTGTTTTTGTGGGTGCTCAAAGCGTTCAAGGTTGTGGAACTAGTTATTAATAAGGTAAGTGAGACTTTAAGCTTTAGTTTTCAAACATACTTTGAAAAAATATATTTTTCTCTGTCTGGTGTGTATGTTGGGAAAAGCATGTGCTTAACAGAGTTGATGTTTCTTTGATAAACCCTAGATATGCTATTTTTGAGAAGAATATCAAATATTTTCATGAGTTATATGTGGTATGATGCTGAATACCCTTCTTTACTACCGTGATGTGGTTACTAGGGCATACTTAGCTGCCACAATATGTTAAGGGCGTACCCATGCTGCCGTAATATGTTAGGGGCTTTGTATACGCTGCCGTAGTACATTTTAAGAGCATTATTCATGCTGCCATGGACTTGTCCGGGTGACAGGTTGATCTCTTTCGCTGCCTTTTATGACAGGTTTTGAGTGGGGATTGAATTGAGACATGTTGTGACCCTTTTTGAACATTTGTTTGAATTTACTGAGCTTATTATGAAGTATATTCTTATGTATATTATTTTTGTATATCTATTGTGCAAATGTATTTTATAACTCTTGTTCCCGGGGTATTAAAGTAGCGAGTCGAGGATCTTACTGGGTTATATTTATATATAACCTACTCCTTACTTACATGTCAATGCAGATGCTGTTGCAGAGGGCGAGACTTGTCGCTAATGAGTTTGTTTCCGCGGATTTTATTGCTGAGGTGAGCCGTCGCATTATTCGTGGAAGCTACTACTTCAGCTCTATCTAGTATAGTTTATGCTTTTCTTTTTTTTTGGGGGGGGGGTTGTATGCCCGTCAGTTAAACTCATATCAGTCTATTAGATGCTCCATGATCTTATTGTGGGATTTGGTCTACAGATATTTTGTTAAGTGACCTTTTTCCTTTCATAAATTAGTATGTGATTTTGGTTTGCTAGTTACTCTATTGTTATGAGTATTGACGAGTTTTGGAGTTGCACATATATTCTTAGTGCTTGGATAGTTTGGGTGTGTAAGAATATTTTGTTCTCCTGACAAATAGTATGGGCGGGTGCCAGTCACATCTAGGGGGTATTTTGGGATGTGTCAGTTCAGATAGAAATTTAGATAGTCAAGTCAAGCGGCTTCGTAACAAAGATATAGCTTCGATTAAGGTGCTTTGGAGAAATCAACATGTGGAGAGTTCTACATGGGAGGCGGAGTTGGACTTGATGAAACAGTATCTCTATTTTTTCCAATCTACTCAAGCCTAAGGTATTAGGTTCTTCCTTTTCCAAGTGGATCTAACTCCTTCATTCTTGAGTTTCATGACATGACATGCATACATATGCAACAAAATGATTTTTATGATGTTTTGAATGATTTGAATACTTTTTAATATGAGTTTTAGGGACTTTATGATTTTCATGTAATGAAAATGCATTTTATCTTGTGCTTGAATGTTTCATGTTCTAATTCAAGCCTTGTTCTTGCACATTTGAGGATGAATGTTCCCAAGGGGGAAATGATGTAAGGACTCGGACATTGCATGAACTCATTGGAGCTTGAAAATTTTGGTTTCAAAAAGTTTTGGACCAAGTTGACGCTCCATGGGAGCCCTCACAGTCCGTGTGGGGCTATACGAACCATGTACGGCCTCCTTAAAGTGACCCTTGGACTTGTGTGGAGTGTTGGAGCTTAATCATGAAGTTTTGAACTAAGGCATGTGCATGCCACACTTGGACCCGAGGCTTCACGGACTGTGTGGTACCCTTAGTCTAGGAATTCCACAATTTGGGACCAAATAAAGGGGTACGACCAAGTATATGGTCTGTACAAGGTGGTACAGTCTGTATGGCCTCCCATATGACTTCCGAAGTAAAATTTTTCTAATTATTGAATCACCATCTCAGACCTTTGTCATAGAAGAATTTTTCTAGGGGAGGAGGTACGGGTAAGCACATGGACCGTATGGCCTTGGACGACCCGTGTAGCCCTCCGTATAGGTGATTTCATTGAAAATTTTTTAAGTAGGGGATTACCGTTTTGGACCGTAAGTATATTTTTTCCAAGTGTTGGATAATGGACAAGTATACGGTCCGTATAGCATATCACGGACCGTATAGTCCTCCATGAGGCAACATTTTTCAATTTTTCAACTCGTTTCATTAATGGCATTTTCCTAATTATGGTCCATCCTAAGGGTATCTTGTGACTTCCTATGCTACCTAAAGACTTCCTAATGACCTAAACCTTATTTCTCTTATTCAAATTCATTCCTCACATTTGAAATTCTCTCAAGTCTCTCTGAAAGGACTCTATTGGGATGATTAAGCTCGGGAATCAAGGGAAGGCTCATTCTTCTTCAAATTTCTTCTTGAATCTTCTTCATTACCTAAGGTATGTGGGTTTGGTTCTTGGTCCCTTTCAACCAAGAAGACTCAAACTTCTTTCAAGTGATTTTCATGAATTTTAGCTTACTTTAAATATGAGTTTTCAATATTATGATTTATTAAATTCAACTGATGTATGGGCTATGTTTATTTCTTGATTATAAAATGAACTAAGCCCTAATATTATGAAATGTATTGAAGTTATGACGTTATCAAAGTGCATGTCCCCTTTAAAGTTTGACTTGTGCATGGGTAATCTATATATTATTATTTAAATGTGATTTTTACTTATGTCTTTACTTGAATTTCACAATGTATTTTAATTTAAGTTTAAATCTCTATTACCCCGGCTATTCTCATCTCATTCATAGTATATTCATTCATGAGCATTGGATTTTATGAAAATTATGAAGTGCGTTAAGACCAATTATGTTTATGTAAATGATTTCGATAAGATATTGGTTATGACAAGAATGTGATCACATAGATGTGTATAGTCATTGGCTCTTTGAGCATATTGGCTTCTTGCACCATATTGTTTATGAATGACTTAGTCATGCGCATGGGAAATATGATATTGAGTTACGATTTGGCTTTTAAGCCTGAATAAGCGTTGAAATGATTTGAAATGACTATTGCATCTCTCTTGAAAGCATGTATATGTATAAGTATTCTCATGGGATGTCTTGACTTAGCAACGATGGATTGTGGGCATTAGGGCTATGCCCAAGGGCGCTCTCCATTTCCTTGAACTATATGCAATATATGAATGGAAGCCATTACCAAAATGACTAGGTCGTAAGGGTTGGATATTCATTTATTGATATCCTATGATAATGGAAATCCTTCTAAAATGACGAGATCACAATAAAGGTGACCATCAATCGTAATGACGAGGTTTGTAAGGTGTGATGTAGATTACCCTTGGCAAATGATCTTCTCCTACCGATGGGAGGTCTTTCTCAGACTAATTTATACAATAGCTCGTATGAGTTTGATTTGTTAGTTATAGTCCATCCCCACTATATATGAGCATTTGTGCATTTCATGCATCATTGGTTTCATGGTATATCGTATATTATATCTCTTGCTATATATCTCTTTCTATATTATGTGCCCTTATCATCTAACATTGAATGCAGGTTTGGTATGTCATATGCATTGCACACCCACATACTTAGTACATTCAAACGTACTAATGCATTATTTTGCCTACATAATCTAATCATGCAGGGACTGAGGATTACATTCATCCACCGTACGATGTCTAGCTTGGATCTTAAGATTTGCGTGTAATGGTGAGTCCTATCTTCCAAGGATAAACCACCCTTCCTCGACCTACGGTGTTTTATTTATGTTATTTACTTTGAGGGTGAGACCGGAGTATGTCTTGGTCCCCGTCCTATCTTATGACTAGAGGCATTGTTGGACATTTTGTAAACTCCTTTATGATTATATGCTAAGTGTTGTAATTGGGGATTTGTTTATGACTTTGGCTACCTATCGGATATTGTTATGGGGATTGGCTATGAGTATTATGATGTGTCACTATGTTATAACGTGGAAGATCCTTAGTACCAAATTTCTCCCATGGAGTGGTCATACTTACCTGCCCCTTAGTATTTATATGCTACGTGCTATGTGAATTCATGTCACTCACATTTCCTATAACATCCCCATAGCGTGAGTCATATTTTCCCATCCCTTAGAACTACATGTTTATTATTCGTCTAAACTTCCAAACGGATGATGTGAATATAGATACTATGAGGCTCATTTGTGGACTCTCGGGTTCCCATTATCCATTGTCACTCCTAGGCCCTAGGTCCTAGTCGTGACAAACATGGAGGCAAACAAAATGAAAGTCCACCGCAACATGCTTCACACGACTATGACGGGTAGGATTCTTGCTCAGCACTGTGGCTCCAAGATTGTCACAATATATTGTTGATAACTGATGTACTGGAAATCGCAACTCATTTAGGAGATTGGTGTCCCATAAGGTTTTAGAAAGGGAATTAGCCACCACCCTATACTCAAACTCGGTAGAGGAGCATAAGACAATGTTTTGCTTATTTGAAGACCAGCTAATCAGATTGTGACCAAGAAATAGGATGTAACTAGATGTAGAAACTCTGTCAGTGATGTCCCCACCCCGATCCGCATCAGAGTACACATGTAGATCAAAGTCATCAATAGGAGTAACACGTAGGCCGAGTTGAATGGTACCATACAGGTATCGAAGGACACACTTCGCTGCTTTCCATTGAAGGTCTGATGGTGCATCCATGAATTGAGACAACTTGTTGACTGCACAGGCTATGTTTGGTCTAGTGAAAGATAAGTATTGATGTCTTCCCAAGACTCGACGATAGCATGTGGCATCAGTGAGGTGAGTGCATCAGATAAGTTTAGTAACTCAGAGGCACTCATTGGTTTTTTGACACTCTTGTAGTCACCCATTAGCTTATCATTTAAAATCTCGTTCACATAGTTTTCTTGGGTGAGAATTAAATCGCCAGAGTTGTGTATAACTTCAACACCTAGAAAGTAGTGAAGATGACCTAAGTCTTTAATAGAGAACTAAGAAGAAAGGGAAGTGATAACCTGATTGACACATAAGGTGTTGCTCCCAGTGATAATAATGTCATTGACATAGACAAGAACGAATAACATGTCATCTGGAACATGTCTAACAAGCAGCGAGGCATCTGATTTTGTCTTAACAAAGCCTATGGATGAAAGATAACCCGTGAGGGCATTGTACTATGCCCGAGGAGCCTGTTTCAAGCCATAGATCACCTTGCACAGATGTCATATATGCGTTGGTTTTTCATCACTGGTAAAACCTAGAGGTTGTGCCATGTACACTTCCTCATCCAGATTACCTTGGAGAAAGGCATTGCTGACATCAAGTTGACGTAAGTGTCAATTATGAGAAAGTGCAATATAAAGGAGAGTAAGAATCATGGTTGGATTAATGATTGGTCTGAATGTTGCATGAAAATCAATACTCGGGCTCTAAGTAAAGCCTCTTGCAACCAGATATGCTTTGTACCTGTCGATGGTCCCATCTATTCCTGTTGATCCTGAAAAGCCACTTGCAAGATACAATGTTTTTGTTCGGGTCAGGAGGAACAAGTTCCCAAGTATGGTTTTTAGTTAAAGCATTAAGTTCCTGTTTCATTGCATTTCCCCACTCAGGATATTTTGTGCTTGTTTGATATTGTGGATATGACAGTGGGGTTCAACTTGGCTAGGTATTCAAAAGTTCTTTTAGGTTTTGTGATGTTGTTTTGGGATCGAGTGACAGCATGGTAAAAGAAGATGGATAGTGAGGTGGTGAAGGAGCAAGGTCCAAAGAAGATGGACAATGAGGTGGTCAAGGAGTGAGGTCCAACTCGGGGATAATACAAGATTTTTAAGGAGTTGTAGGTGTTGATTATTGGTATTCCTGAATTGATAGACAAGTAAAGGAGGCAAGTTACAAAAGTAGGGATAGGCATTAGTGAATGTGTAGGGCAAAGTGGTGGTGGGATACACTAGGCAGTGGGCTGAGAGGATGGATTCTGGAAACTGGGAATTATGGAGGATGAAGGAGATATAGATGTACCTGGAGAAGGTGAAGTTGCTTCTGCCACTAATGCATTGTCGGAAGAGGACTGTAAATTTGAGTTGCCACTGTACTTGGTCGGAGAGGAAGAAGATGTTGATGGGGAATCTATTGTGTGTGATTCTATTTCTAATGGAGTTGGCAGATATGTACTTATGGGCACTGTAGGTGTGGAGTCTAAAGAATTTGACATTATGTTTGTATCCCATTCCAGGTGACTTGATTTAAGGGCAATGATGGAGAACAAAGTTTTAAATGGAAAATTATTCCCAACAAATTGTAAATCTCTGGATAAATACACCTTTGCGGAGATTCGATCAAAACATTGATGGCAGTGATAAGACAAGGAGAATCCGAGATAGGCACATGGGGTGGATTTTGGTTAAAGTTTATTTTTGGAGTATGGTTTGAGTCATGGATGGATAGCATAAACAACCAAAAGTGTGCAGGAAGCTATAATCAGGTGATTTTCCAAGTAATCGCTGAAATAGCGAATGATTACTTAGATGGGAGGTGGGGAGACGATTGATGAGGTATACCATGTGATAACACACGAAGGACCAAAATTGGGGTATGGAAGGGATACGTAATGTAAGAGTGTTCTTGCAGTTTTGATGATATGGCAATGTTATCGTTCTGCAAGTGCAACTCGATGAGGCGTATAGTGTGGGGTGGAGAGGTGTTCAATGTCCTGAAGTGACAGATAGAAGTTAAGACTCTTATACTCTTTGTCGCCATCAATGTAGAGTGATAAAATTTTGCTATCAAAATCTTTTTCCATCATGGGATGAAATTTTTGAAAGGCTCTTTAACTTCACTTTTTTTTGTTAATGTGTAAAGCCAAAGTGTATTTCGTATATTGGTCAACAAAAATACAATAATACAACTTGTGAAGAGATAAGACCGGTGATGGCCCCCATAAATCACTAAAAAGAATTTGAAGAGGTTTAGCACTATGTAAGGATAAGTGGGAAAAAGGGTGCTGATAGGCTTTATTAGACAAACGAGAATTACAATAGAGAAGTTTGTCTCGCTCATAAAACGGTAGAGAGAACTTATTTAAAATAAACCTAAGAACTCTAGCGTAAGGATGACTAAGACATTGATGCCAAGTAGTGAGAGGGATTAATGTGGTGGTCATGTAAGCTTGGGGAGGTGGGACAGGCCTCTCATATAGTCCATTGTTGGTCCGACCGTGCACCAGTGGTTTCCATGTTTGCAAGCCCTTCACAATAGAAAAGGAAAAAATTCAATCGATTTCAAATTGTCGCGACAAAATTTAGAAATAGAGAGAAGCTTGCATTTAATAGAATGAGCACACCGAGTATGGGTTAGTTTAACACATAATGTGATGTATTTAATTCAGTAGAACTAGTGTGAGAATAGGAATTTTCTTACCATCACCTATGAAGACATCCTCGTTACATTGGTAAGGTTGTAGATTATGAGGCTCCATTTTGATGTGATGTGTAGCTCTTGAGTCAACAATATAGGGTTTCGGTGGTGGCAACGAGCCTAGCTACATAGCTGGCTTTGGCTTCAAGGTAATAGTGAGATTTCGAGCAGCAAACATATGCAGTATGGCCAATCCTTTTACGTAGTTGACAAGTAGTACCATTTGGATTTAGTTGGACTGCCATTATGATGGAGTATTTGGACGTGCGTTCTGGCGCCATTGTTGAGAATTGATGGCCTTCCTACGATTGTTGCGAGCATTGGTGTTGGATTTAGTCGGAGTAGCAACTGCAGCAGTGATAGGTCTAGATAGTTCCTTAGTATCCTCATGGCGAAGAAAGAGTTCATAGTCAAGTAATTTTTCAAGCAATTCCTCAAAGGAGATAGTTGTATCATGGGCACGAATGGCAGCGGAGATCTCATGAAACTCTGGACCTAGACCACTAAGTATTTTGACAATGAGTTTAGGATTGGACATAGGAGCACCAACATTGGCTAACTCATCCACAAGAGATCAAATAGTGTGAAGATATTTGGTGATGGTGCAGGAATCCTTTGTGACACAGGCAAGCTGATCACGTAAGCTGAAGACTCTAGTTTGAGAACTATTCGCATAAGTGGTATGCAGAGCATCCCAAGCTGATTTGTTTGATTCAGCGGCAGTAACAGTAGAGGCAATAATGTGCTCAACAAAAGCCATGATGGCATTCTAGATAAGTTTTCCCTGATGGAACCAAGTTGAGAGGGCAAGATTAGGAGATGAACTTTTGCCGAGGACAATCGTGGGACTGGGGGCAGTAGTAGTCCCATCGAGATGACCAAATAGGTTGTAGCCATACATAAGCATAGAGAATTGGGCTTTCCGGGTTGTGAAGTTATGACCACTGCTTAGTTTGATAGGTAATTAGGATGCAGGATTGAACTCAATGATAACATTAGTACCTGTTGTGTTATCAGCATTGACAAGTCTGGTATTGCTGCCATTATTATGTGTCATTGTTGCTGATTTGCGTGAAGAGAAGAGAAAGAAAAAATTGGATTATTGTTGATTTGCATGAAGAGAAGGGGAAAAGAATTGGATCGTTCTCATTAGAGCGTAAAGAGCTCTGATACCATATAAAGACAGAGTATGTGCTGGAAACGGAATGTCTTATTAATGAAGTAAGAAAGCGTTTAAATAGAGATACAGAGAAAAGATTCCTAAACGAACTAAACTAAGGTAATCTAAATAGACAAGGACTGAAAAATAAAGTATCCTAATTAAACAAGAACCATTATTGGCTACTACTGATGATGTTCCAATACCATTGGTTGCTAACTCAATTAGTGGCTGCCCAGAATAGTCATCATAGTATCTCAGCCCCTAGCTCTAGCTCTCATGAGCCATCAACTGCTACAAGGATCAGGAATTTCTTGAGGATGAACCACCCAATCTTTACAAAATCCAAGGTTGAGAGGACCCTCAGAACATTATTGACGAGATGTGGAAAGTCCTAAAGGTCATGCATGCTACTGAGATTAAGGGAGTTGAGCTTATCTCTTATCAACTTAAAGATGTTGCAAATGTTTGGTACAATAAGTGGGAGGAGAGCCGTGGTAGGGATGCTGAACTAGCATATGGGATGAATTTGAGAGTGCATTCCTTGACCATTTCATTTTTTCTATCTTCTCAAAACGAGGAGTAAGATATGCAGACATTCTATCTTTGTCAAATTTTACTTGTGGGATTATACTAGGTTTGGTGCTATTATTTATGTCAATACAACAATAATAACTCTTAGTGGCAATAAATATGTCATAATATGTAGCTTTATTTGTGCTCAAGTTAGTCAGTTGTGACTCTATTGGAAGTTTGCTAATTACTAACTAAAGTTCAAACTATACAGTTGGTTGTTCAAAGGAATTAATTTTGAATATTAAAATACACACTACTCAATTGGTACTTTTTGTCACCCATTTAAAGATTTATTTGTAGTTGTTGTACTTTTACTCATTACAAGCATGTTTTCATAGTACTTTTACTGTTTTAATGGATCTATAAATATTTATATGGGATACATGTGCAACACACTTATCTAGAAACTAGTATATAAAAAGGTCTGAGACAAAAGCTATTGAATTCACGTGAACTCACGTATTACATGTTAGATTTGCCAATTTAACATTCCTTTGTCAAACATCTATATACATTCGAATGATGAACATTATATTGTAGCCTAAAACTATCACACATTTTAGTCGTGAGTTTATTCTTTAATACTCTTGAATCATGAATATACATAAGCCATATATATATATAAATCCAAGTAATTTATTTAACTTTTAAGAAGTATACACACTATATATAGGATTCCCAGTGTGTATCACGAGGAGAAAAGAAGAAGTGGGTAACAAAATGTTGTGTCTTCTAGATTCAATGCGTGCATTGCCTTGAGAATGTGAATCATTCGTTTGACTTTAGATAGTGCTTACATATTTGAATGAAAAAAATTAAATCAACATACTAAATTTGTTTTCTTAATTCGTGTTGTATATACCTCATCAAATTAATTGAATAAAGCAAATATTTCTTGATTTCCAACTTAATTAGTTTTAAATATTTTGAGCAAAAATGGATTTTCTGTAACTTGTACTTTTTATGCTATTTCCCTTTCTCTGTCAACTTGTTTTTTCCTCATCCTCAATTGTGCCCCAAAGTTCATTCTCTTGCTCTTCTTCAGTTCAAGAACATGTTTACAATAGATGCTTCTGCCAATGATTATTGTGTTCCTTCTCATCCGAAAACACTTTCCTGGAACAAGAGCACAAAATGCTGCTCATGTGATGGAGTTCATTGTGATGAGACGACGGGACAAGCGATTGAACTTAACCTCCTTTGCAGTGGAATTCAAGGAAAGTTTCTTACCAATAGTAGCCTCTTTCAACTCTCCAACCTCAAAAGGCTTCATTTGACTTACAATGATTTCTTTGGTCCCTCATTTCACCTAAATTTGGTGATTTTTCAGCATGACGGATCTTGACTTGTTGGATTCAAGTTTTACAGGAGTAATCCCTTCAGAAATTTCTCACCTTTCTAAATTACACATTCTTCATATGTGAAGTTTTTATCCATATGAGCTTAATCTTGGGCCTCACAGTTTTGAACTGCTCCTTAAGAACTTGACCAAATTAAGAGAGCTTGGCCTTTACTTTGTGAACATCTCTTCCACCTTTCCTCTGAATTTCTTTTCTTATTTAATGACTCCACAACTTTTTGAGACACAGTTATATGGAATACTGCCCAAAAGAGTTTTCTACCTTTACAACTTGGAATCTCTTTATTTAAGAGAGAAACCCCAGCTCACTATTAGGTTTCCACAACCAAATGGAATAGCAGTGCATCACTCATGGAGTTATATCTCTATGGTGTGAATGCTACTGGTGGGATACTTGAATCATTCAGTCATCTAACTTCACTGCTGTTATTGGGAATACAATCCTGTAATCTCTCGGGGTCCATTCTAAACCTCTAGGGAATCTTACTAACATAGAGGAATTGTACCTAAATGATAACCATCCTGAAGGACCAATGTCTGATTTCTCTAGATTTGGAATTTCAGGGGATAATCACTTAGAAATAACAACTTTGATGGCCAGAAAAGATTGTGGTGGTGATGACGGGGTATCACAAACGGCAACTCCAACTGAGATAGAAGAAGAAGAAGATTCAGCAATGATAAGTTAGCAGGTGATTCTCATGGGTTACGATTGTGGACTTGTTATTGGACTGTCCATGATATACATAATGTTGACAACTCAATATCCAGCATGGTTTTCAGGGATGTTTGAAGACTTGGAACACAGAATTACAACAAGAATGCAAATGCGCAAGAAAAGAAATTAGTGTATAACCTCCTGGTATTCAACTTAATCTCCATCCTTGAGGAGATTATATTTTATATATCCATAAAGTTTCTATCTGTTCATCTTTAAAGCTTTTAAATTTAATTTTCATTTTTCGAAAATTGCCGGAATCAAGTCTACTAAATTATTCGAATGCAAATAAAAGCTTTTACTTTCATAGTTTATGATGTTTTACGAAGTGTTTGTTATCCTTTAATTTAATTAAAGACACGAGTTTTCTTCGGTTGCGACTCAAACAAATTTGATTTCATTTTTCTGTAGAAACAAATTCAGCATAATCAATTGCAACCATGATACAATTTACTAGAAAACTCACACATATCAGTAGAAAACACATCAAAAAATAAAAAATAGTTCCAAATTCCCATGTACTTTGAAATAGAAAAAGTATTCATAGATATTGATCAATATATAATAACTTGAATAACGACGACTATAATAGAAGTGGTGTAGCAGTTCAAAAGTTGGAGAAACAATCTCGGATACTAAGTGTTATAGAATGAATATAGATTTCATTCCTAGTAATGTACATAGCCTTATTTAGGTAGTAGATTTGTAGGAATCATCTTTTATTTCTTTCCTAAGTTTATTTCTTTCCTAAGTTAGCACACAATCTATTGGAATGAAACAATTTCTTCTTCCATCTAATTACATGGTATCAGAGCCTATACGCTGGATTCATCTTCAGAATGGGAATTGAAAACTCTTCCCTCGTGATTTGAACTCATCATTTAGGTCACACCTACGGAGTGACTGTTTGTCCACAATATGGCCTAATATTTTTGATTGTTCATCCAAGTCTAGAATGATACTTGTAACAGAGGCATACAGTGATAGCTTCATCTCTACTCGAATTTAATCTCGCTCAAGTTTCTTGAGCAATTTCATTTGCTCCTTAATAGAGTCTCTTTGACGATCTAGATCATTGATCTCATCGGTTAAACCTTTAAGTTCTTCTCATAAGAAATTTCAGCATCTGTAGCAGCTTCAGATTGTTCTTCTGTTGTTCTCTACTTGCACACATTTATCTTTCCTTGATAATCTTGAATGGAACTCTGGAGGGCCTCATACTTCGTGTGGCAGTGTGATTGAAGGGCATCAGATTGTTCTTTACACTGTTTCAAGAAGCTGACATCTTTAGCTTCTTTCAAGAACTGAACACGATCTTTACTGAAGGAGATCAGCTTCTACATATCTACGTTGTTCGAACCATCCCCCGTCTTTAGGGTGGGCAGCTAGTGTGTCAAACGTGTCACTCCCATCTCTCATGCTCTAGCACGTGATTCGACATAACTGATCATGCGTTACACTTTTGGTGTCACCTCATCAGTTTCACTCTTGAAAATTCAATTTGGTTTGCTGAACATTGACTTGGCCCCTCTGCAATTGGACTACCTGTGGAGAAATTGGCTTAAGAAAAAAAAGAAAATCACTAACGGGACCCAATTCAATGAATGCATTTTCAGAGTCAGATAAGACATGTCTTTTTACTTCTTCAAATAAATGGGTGATTGACTCAAGTGCCACAAATCATATGACAGGTAACTCTAATATTTTTTTCTAGCTTTCAACCACATAATGCACCATCTCCAGTTAATGTAGCTGATGGTTCAACTTGCAATATTGTTGGATCTCGGACTGTTAAAGCAACCTCCTCCATTACCCTGTTATCTGTGTTAAGTTTATCAAAGTTGGCCTTTAATTTGATTTCTATTAGTAAACCTACTAGAGATTTGAATTATTATATCTTGTTCTTTCTGGATTATTGTTTGTTTTGTGATCTTACATCAAATCAAGTTATTGGTTAAGAATATGTATCTGATGATCTCTACAATCTTGATAATTGGGATCCTCGATTTTTTCCTGCTCTAGTGTGGTGTCACCATTTGAAACATATTGTCGATTTGGACATCCTTCTCTACCTTTGTTGAAGAAGCTTTGTCCTTAATTTCAGAATATTCCTTCATTGGAATGTGAGTCATGTCGATTTGCAAAACATCGTCGCACCTCAATGGGTCCAAGGATTAATAAGTGAGCTAAGTCAGCTTTTAAGTTAGTTCATTCTGATGTGTGGGGACCATGTCCTGGCATCTCCAAAACTGGGCATAAGTATTTTGTCACTTTTATGGATGATTTCTCTCGGATGACTTGGATATATTTTATGAAGAGCCACTCAGAAGTGTTTGCCCGTTTTTGTGCCCTTCGTGCTGAAGTGAAAACTCAATTCAATGCGTCAGTATGTATTTTAAGAAGTAACAATGCTAAAGAATATATGTCAGAATCATTTCAGCCATACATGAGACAAAATGGTATTCTCCACTAGTCTTCTTGTGTTGATACACCCTCTCAAAATGGAGTTGTTGAGAGGAAGAATAGGCACCTACTTGAGACAACTCAGGCACTTTTATTTCAAATGAAGGTTCCTAATCATTTTTGGGCCGATGCAGTCTCTAGGGCTTGTTTTCTGATAAATCGCATGCCATCTATTGTGCTTGTTGGTAATATGCCTTACAAAGTTCTGTTTCCAAACAAGTCACTATTTCTAGTGGAACCTAAGGTGTTTGGAAGCACATGTTATGTTCGAGATGTTAGGCCATCTGTTTCTAAGTTGGATCAAAAGGCATTAAAGTATGTTTTTTAAGGCTATTCTCGCCTTCAGAAAGGTTATCGATGTTATTCTATAGAACTTGACAGATATCTTGTGTCAACTAATGTGGTATTTTCAGAGACTACACCATTTTTCTGTACACCTCCCATTTCTACAAGTCAAAGGGAGAAAGATGAGTGGTTGGTCTATCAGGTTGCTTGTTGTACGACAAAACAATCTGATGATATGGCTCTCCCATCTCCTAGTTTTTCTATTGAGCAGGAATCAACTATTGTGCCCTCAATATGTTAGAACCCGTAAGTTAGACCCTGAAAGTCCTTAATTGGTTCAATTTGGTAAAGTTTGGGACCAAATGTAAAATTTCTTATAAAGTGTGTTCCCTAAGAATAAAACTTGTTATGGGGTCATATATGTGTTTTATTGATTGGTCAAGGGGGAGATATTGTGTCTTTACATATATGTGTGTATATCGTTTGCCTAGAAGAGTTTTACACTTAGAAAAAAAAACAACATCAACAACCAGAGAGAGAGAAGTCTCGGGTTACTGTAGCAAGGAAAAAAATTCGATTTTTTTGAGTTTTCAATTATTTGAAGCTTCAATCTTGGTATATTGGGTCCCCTAAGTGGCGTGAAAATGTTGGTTGGTTAAGAAAACGCTTGGTTTGACGATTAGGAAGATTTGGGTCTAGTAAGGAGCTTGAAAGGTATGTTAATTTTTAGCTTTATTTATGTAAATTGGAGCTTGAGGGTGTGTTATGGATGTGTTAAATTGAAAGTAAAACATGAAAATAGGGTTGGTGGTTGGTTGAATTGTGAATTTGGAATTTGGGGTTCGAATTGGGGTCAAGTTTGCATATGAGAATATAATGAATTATAATCATGTGTTTATGTTTATTTGACATGAAAATAGTTCTTGTGGGGTGAAATAGGTGTTGGGGAACTATGTGAATGTTTATGTGAGGATTAGCTTGAATTGGAACCCCATTGAAAGCGTACTGTTATGTTTTAACATTGGGGGTTTGCGTTGGGCGTTGGAGTGATGTATTATAGTTCTTGGGATATATAGGAAGGATTAAATATGGTAGATATGTATTTAAATGAATGCTGCCCTGTTTTTGCCAATTATGTCGTAATAGCATTTTGTGGTGTTTTGATGTTGTGATGGCATTGGAAAGGGTTTATTGATGTTGTAGGTTGTTATGGTTGTTGTTGGTTGATTATTTGAGCCGAGTTGAATTCTCGGGGCAGCATATTTTAAGGGGAGATGCTGCCAAAATTTTTATAAAATTTGAAACTAGAAAGTTGGGCTTTAAGACCCGCTATGGTTATTAATCGTTGGCGTTATTGTAATTTGTTTAGACGTTGGATGTCCAGAGGCATAGATCGGATTGGTCTTGCGTTGGAGTTAGTTGGAGAAAGAAATCAAGGTATGTAAAGATTTCCTATCTCT